>JAMKCH010015226.1:0-74979 GCA_023653785.1 Ophioderma brevispina | reverse complement strand
CGCTAATGTCCTCATTTAGGACCACAAACTGGAATCCCTTTTTAATTCCAAAACTAAAAACTTTTGGGTTCAAAGGCGACAGCAAACAGTTCAGCTTTCAAGCTCCGGTGGTCTCCAAAGTATTATAAATCCTGGCACTATGTGGATTCACACCAGTAAATAACTTGAGAAACAGGTAAGTCCAGCCCCCACTGCAAATGAGGCGTTTTTTTTTTTTTTTTTTTTGTGACCCTCGCCTAAGTATACCCTAAAAACTGAGAGAAATTGCGAGACCTGGGTTGCAAATCATGGTTGCTATCAATATTAAGTATAAAATCTGTATAGGAATATCAAAAAAAGGTTGTCATTGATATGTTATTTTGATCCGACAAACCAATTTTAACCGTATTCTTCCAGGGAACACCTGACTGAAAAGTGCTCTGACCTCCAGGGTCCACGGTGCATGCTAGTCTTCACGGTCCAGTAGCTCGAAAATTTTGGGGGATCACTACCCTAATTTCATGATTGATTGGGTAGGAGATATGATGACCTTCAAGCAGAATGTTACCTTTAAGGTCTGAGATGTTCCATTGAGGAGAAAATGACGTTTTTCATCTCGGCCATTTTGTACAGGAACGAATGGGACCAGCATTTACTGGTGTGAAACCATGTACAGCGCAAATTACCATTATTGTAAATTAAAACTAGCTATAACTATCCTGTTTACAACTGCTGGCCTGAGTCCTTCCAGTGAAAGTATTTAATTACTCACAGCTAGATTCCCCTTTCCTAATACCTAAAAATAGGCATTACAACATTATCATGCATAAACATAACCTAGCACTGTCAAATCAGATTTCACATAAATTGCATCATCTGCATTGCATCACTTCACATTTATAAGATCATGGGGAACTCACAAATAATGCAATAACTATGTTTTGATCTCAATGCATAAACAAGTTGACTCAGTTTCTAAATTTACATCTTGGGGAATTCCCATTTCCCCTGTTGTGCAATCTATCTAGTTGTAAATAACAGGTGTGAGCTCAAAATAGCCCTTGGGAATCCCCTGCTCTCTTTTTATCATAAACAAAGTACTGTTCCAGTAAGAAATCTTTTCTCAATTAAAATTGAGAAAATAATATTTTTATTCACAAAATTTGAGGGTAATATAACAGGTGTTAATTATCTTCAGTAAATTCTGGATTTAAGATAAAGTGTATAACATTCAATATACTGTTGCTTGTTAAAAGAGAATCATCAACCTGGAGGAGAGAGTTTTTATGGTCTTGAAGTTTCATGAAATGCAAAGTCCTACCGACACCTTCATATTTTGCTTCCAAATTAAATTTTTTATTGACTTCAACAATTAGTTAATGCACAAAGTTAGTGTAATAATTTTAAACCGTTTCTTTGGATTTGCATTGTTTGTTTTGGTTGCAGTTATATTCAATCTGGCATGATTTTATCAGATACCAGTTGTTATAAATTCAAAGCTCAATTTCATTGACGTGCAATGAATATTTGTATTTGTTTATTATTTAAGAAAAGAAAATATTTATCATTGAGCTGATTATGTTGACTATTAAAGCTTGTGTCGAGAAAACTAGACTTCATTTGTGTACTTTAATCTGTGTTTTGTTTCTTTTGCCAAGTTGCAATCTTTTGTGAGCTCAAGACAGCATGAGTTCGCCGTCATATCTAATGGACGAAAGTGCCCTACTTTCACGGTGACAATTTCATTGTATATATATGTTAGTTATATTATACAAATATTGATTTCCTTGAAGCAATAAACAACAATATCAAGAAGAAAATTGCGTTGCTCACAAGGGCAATAAGGATGGACAAAAGAGCGTCGTACATAAAAATACGTTTTACTTCCCGATTTCCCTCAACAAGAATTCCGATGGCCACCGCCGCCACCGTGGCTACGCACTAGGGACTCTTCGAATAAGAGTCACACACACTGCTACCATTACAACTGAGGGGTACACGAATCAAATTTCTCATGAAATTAAACAACAATGTACTTCCTTACATGCTAAAATACCTTGCATGTGTTCTCCTTACATTTAGAACGTGGCACATAGCAGACTTTTATCATTTCAAGAAAAATAGGTGAAATTGTTTGATCCATTCACACTCAATGGGAATTTCATTGGAAATCGAACTTCTATGGAAGTGGGCGGTACCCTTAAGAAGTATATGGGTACCTATTGGGAATAGTTTCTTGCACAAATGGTTAAAAACTATTGAAACGGAGTTATATTCGTAAAAGACCGTAAGCCTATAGCATTGTGCTGAACCCAGCAACTAACCATCCATGCCAGGGTGTGCGCAGCCAGTTGTTCACGTAAAGTTGGGTACAAAACCGCCCCACGCTTTGTATGCCACCCCACTCATCATGATAAGGGCGCTTGCAACGACAAACCAGGCCCCATCAGGCCTTTCACGTGCCATTGCCTTATTGTAGATGTGGAAGTATATACTATTTCTGCCGCGTTACCAAGGCATCCATTAGTGTACTAAAAACGAAATCTATGTTTTCTTCCATATATTAGCACTTACACCAACCACAGTTCATTATAGTACACGTTATCAAACACAAATATGATGACGAGGTCGTCAAGGTGCATGCTGTATTATAACGAAATAAAGCGTTTAATCACTTGGTGGACTGACTGAGCCTGTTCGTTACGTTTCGTTCGTCGAATACCATAAGCCTACTGTTCCGGTTTTAACCGCTTTTTGCAAGTCACAGGCCAACGTTTTCTAATCGTTGGCTTGCACCGACAATACGTAGGTCGAACACGTCGCGGGGTCGAATTTGACATGAGTATTGAGATTTGAGCCACTAGAGCCATAAACTCACACGGGCTGTACTCTATCGGAAATAATAACATCAGCAACACACAGAACAATGATAGATACCCAGAAACAATAACCCAGTACTCGAAACACAATGTTATTGGCTACCTTCGAACCGCAGGATGAACCCAAGTTCTGGCGGATTGGCCAACCTTATAAAAAGTCCATGGTCGACTAACATTTATTTATAGATTTTGTTGAAATGTAAAACGTTATGGGTTATGATGACAGACATTTGCGAGGCAATTTTAAATGTGTGGAGAAACGGTTTTAATGCGATAGGTAGTGTTGGTATCAGTTTCCCATAGGCCTTGTATCGGCATGTTTTTACCATTTTGACATTGGAAAAATTGACCACATCGTTCGTTCGTTTGCTAATTACAAATTGAGAGAATATCGAGAAGTCATTGAGGATAGTTGGATTGAAGAATATGATTTTTCAAAGGTGCCTTTAGACGATCATGGGAAGCTTGATGCGAATGAATTTGGCTGGCTAAATTGGGACCGATTTCAGCCAAGAATTGTTGAATTTCTCAGCAATGTCATTAGGGTTTAGAAATTCTTAGTGGAACCATCATGAAGTAGGTAGGATTAGATGCTTTATTTGTTTGTAAGTATGTGTAATTGTGTTTTAATATTGTTTTTTATAAGTTTTTTGTTTTTTTGTGGTTAAATTTATTTTTGCGCGATATTTTAATTAGATGTGTTAATTTATTTTTGTAATGACTGATTGTTTCGTTTCATCATTTAGGGGTGTTAAGATAATTTTTATAATTTTATTCTAGGATTTATTGATCGAAGAGCATGTAGTGAGCCAAGGTTTAGCCTCTTTACGTTTGTTTTTTTTAATTTGGAAGTGTTATCTATAAGTTGAGAATTAGAGATATATAGTTTTAGGAATATCAGCAGAGCACAGTTCACATCATCCAGTTAGTTTCTTACTTCAATTTCAAGTGAGGCAATATTAACTTATATCTATTAAGACGAGTCGTACAATAATTGTTACAATTAGTAGTCGGATAGAATTAATCGTATTTTTGACTCTTTAGAATTTGGAAGACAGGGAAAGTGATCTGTGATGTCGTTGAATAAAATGCCTGTATTATTTTGTTGTCAAAAATATTGGTAAATATATTATCAATTAAAGTGCGGATTTAGTGGTAAACGCGTTGGTTATCAAATTAAGGGTACAAGTGAAGCAGAATATTAAAATGTGTTAAGAATACCACTTTCTTGGCATGATGCGAGGATGCTTTAATAGATTCAAAGTAAAGGTAACCCAGATAAAAGCAATCTTAGTTTCATTATTGATTAAGTTAATAGAAATAATCAAGTTCTCAATGAAAGGGTTTTTTTTTCGAAAGAAATTGTAAAGGACAAAATCATGATAGAAAGCCCTTTGCATGGATGACCTAATTTGTGCAGAACCTAAAAACCTTAAGTTATTGTCTATAAACCCCTTTTCTATTCAAATTACCAAGAAAGGCATGGTATTCAGCGACCTACTTTTTTAAAATTCAGGAGCGAGGTGAGTATGTGCCCTTTAGTTATGAAAAAGACTACTAGAGCTCAGCAGTGTGGGCAGTAAAAATGGACCTGCATACCTGATGAGAAAAAGATCCGATTGTTTTTTTAGGTTGATTGTTGAATATTAAGAGCTCTTTGTTCGCTTTGAGTTTAAGTGTACACATTGCTCACTAACATCCTGGAAGTAAATTGAGTTGGCAGTTATTCATTTTCTAAATAATAGGCAATCTTTTCATTTGGGGATACAGCTTTCCTGGTTACATAATATTTATTTTATTTAGTGAAGGAGGTAAGTGATCCCCATGCTGTTAGCACGGAAAGATGGGTTTATCGCAAAAGTATAACGGCCTAGAACGAGAACACACTTTACAAAGTCAGCGTGACAATTCAAAGAATGATTATAAACACAATGACAATGCAATACTCTAGTTAGAGTCAAGAGTTCAAGTTTATGGTCATAAAAACGCGGTGCATAAAATGAGATGAGTTCGTCATACATTGCTTTCAATGAATTCTTAAAAAAATACGGATGTTTGCAGTTAATATCGTCACCGAATCTTCCAAACAACAGGCCAATCGACCAAAAGTCACCTTTCGAGATATCGGCGATTGAAGTGTTAGAGAATTATGAACTTGAATATATAAAATTTGATAACATTTAGGAAAATGTTTTATGTGGACATAGTGGACTTGAAACGTTCTTCATTTTGAGCCCGCTTTCAATTCAAGATCCTTGTTTTCCTTGTCAAATTTAATTAAAAAAGGGATTGGTCTGTTTGCAAAAACTAAAAAAACCATCCTTTTTTCTGTCTATGTCAAAGAGACGAATGACCATTCGCCTGTTGGCGGACTCAAAAAGAGTCGATCGATGCCTAAGGACGGTGGTATCAACATGGTAAACCATACTTTGACTGCGCGAGGCCGCTACAAATGATATGCTGTTTATGAATTCCTATAGCCTTCATCATCTCTTACAGGCACAATTTGCGATGAATCTAGAACATAGGACTGATTGAGGTTTCTATTTTTTATTTTGTATTAAGAATGATTTTAAATCAAACGTATACTTTATGGTAAAATATTATCAAGCTATAAATCATTAATTTGAATGGAAACATGTAATTTAAGCTGTATTTTACGGGTTTTTTGTTAGGCAAATTGCTGCCAGAATTTTCTTGAGTTTTTTCCTGTAAACATTAGTACTTACTATTATCATTCAAAATTCATAATAATGTACAAATGTTGAATACTCCAAAAACATCGAATTAAAGCTCCAGTTGTAGTCGTTTATACGCCTCGTAATTGGACATAAAAATTTACAGGTATTTGCCTGTATTTCCAAATTGTTGCAGCAATCGACCTACATGTGTACTACACTAAGGCATCCAAGTGAATTAATGGACATAACTTTCCATAAACGTTACCATGAAGAATGGTATGGGATCTGTTTATTGCTTGAAGGTGTTTTTTTTTTATACTTTTTGCAGAGGTAACAGGAATCAATATCACTATTTTTTATCAAGAGAAACTTTATCTTACTATCAAGTCATTCATATCTGTATACTTGTACTAGCTTTCGGACGAAAATCATTACAATTCTCAATAACGAAAACTATAGGAAGATATATTGACCTGCAATTTTTTTTTTATTGCCAATGATGTTTCTAAAAATTCTAAAAACAAACGACTTCAGAGTGTCCTTTGGCACAATTTGAAATGTCGAATTAACATTCCCATGGATATTATTTTATTTTTGTCATCAACAACCATTGCGTATATGCTTCACCTTAATTTTTATCACAGCACTCGTACAGTATAAAGTTGTGTTTGAAAATTTTCTCTGAGCAAAAAACAAACCATTTTGAGGTTAAGATTGCATTGCCGGCATTTCTACTACGGTGCTCAATGGTTAACATTTATTTCAAAAAGACTTCTTGTCTGACGTTTTTGAAATGTCAGATTGCCCACATTTTTCTGATTATCAAAGTTGGTTATTATTGAAGAGGGCAAATGATATTTTCTCTCATCAAAACATCTTTCTTTATGTAATTGAAGGAAATAATTTCCCTATCTCCTCAATAAATGACGGTAATTTGGTTGCATTCAATTATATTGAGTAAAATTCAATGAGTGTTACCCTTAATCATGTATTTTAATTGAGATGGCTGCTAGTGTAATAATAATTTTCTACATGCACTACAAAAAAAACAAGCGTGGGAAATTAACAACCGCCGGTGTCTAAGAGGATCACAACCAAAAGGATGTCAAAATTCAACAACAATTTGGGTGTTATTTAACACCCTATTGTGTTGCGTTAACACAACTATGTTAAATAACACCAAAGGTGTTTGGCAAAAACGTTACCAAAAAAATCACATTTACTTTATTGCTGCTCATTTATGAATACACAATTATCAAGTTAAGTTTAATTAATACTCAACTAAGTTACTGAAACTCAAAATAATATCGTCGGTATGTGGGGACTATAGCAAAGAAAAGATGAAAAACGAAAGATTTTGAGTCTATGTTTTCCCCTTCATATTGATCTTAATTTTTGGCTGTAAATTAAATCATGTACTTTTATACATGTTAAACCTATCATCCACTGATAATCGACACTCGGACCTCTGATGAACCCAAATATCTAACCACTATACTATGCTACCTTATATACAGGTAATAAATAGGAATATTGAATTTATATGCATTTACTTTCCTTTTCAAACTAAATATATTAAGCAATTAAATTGAACACATATCATACCAAAACGTGAAAAGGGTTTTCAACAAAGAAGTTTTTTTTGAACTATCTATAAAAAATGATTGAAAATAAGTTACTACTTTTTAGTTGGTTGTTTACGTTTTGTGACCTTCTGGTGTTACAAATTGTCTTTGTTGTTGTTTAACTTTTATTACTAAACATAAGTGATTTGAATCCTTTTTTATACTTAATTCAGCTCAACACTCAAATTCTTTCCACAAACCAGGTGTAACTGAGCCATTGCTACTTATTTTTGCACAAGTACCGTAACTTAAGACATGTATGTTGTGTAACATTGTATCAATGAAATAGGGTATTTGTGAATTATTCTCATGAAACGTATGTTTTGTCTAAACACAATTTTAAAAAAAAATAATAAATAAAACTCAATCGGCCGATTCAAAACTGAAGGCTTCTTTTTGCCGTGCTCATCACCCGGATCGTCGCTTAGACAAGACATCTTACAATCTAAAACAAAAAAACAATCGACAAAAAAATCCCAAAAGTAAAAAAAACAAAAAATATCATATTTTTTTCTTTAAACTTATTACCACTATTAACATGCCATCCGTTGTTTGACGAAATAACGTGGACTTCACAATAAAAGGATCACAGAAAAGCCAAACGGTGGCCGTTAATTTAAAATCAAGCAAAATAATTTTTGTCCAATTTTCCAGGCCTATCGACCTAAAATTTATAAGAGAGGCTTCTATTTGAACTTTATTAGATATCACATTATATGCACTTTATGTATTTTTCCAATTATAGGTTATTACAGGAAAAATACTGTAAAGGTGCACGAGAGATTTTGAGGCATCATGTGAGGTGTCCATATTTGTTATTTTCATATAGATCGATTAGCCACTCAAAAGATTTCTTATATACCTACCTTGTATTTTTGTCTTAGAAAGTGATAACAAAAGTGATTATGCCTTGTCATTTCAATATAAATCATAGGAAGGATTTCTATTTGCTCCTATATGCAAATAAAGTTCATAATATTTTTAACCCAAAGAATATTTCTCATCTTAACCTTTCATGATGGATTTTTGATAGAAAGCTTACAACAGTGCAAAAATCAAGAATTTTCGATTTTTAGGGACACCTGTTTATGTGAATCTCTCGTTGGACAACCTTTAATCTTACAGGAACACACTGGCAGCAATTCTGCCAACAAAAAACCCATAACGACAAGCGTTTATAGTTTTCCACCAAATTCACTTATATTTAACCGTTTAAATGTCATTATGTTTTGCCAAAAGTAAAGGTCCGTGGTCCCGATCGCTATAGCCTCGTCCCCGGACCCCAGATTTTAAAACCGAAGGGGTTAAAAATTTTGGTATCAGAAAAAGCTACTATTTTTCTCTCATTTAATATCCTGGACATATTAGGGCTAAAGGATGTTTGGTTTGGATGTTATGAGGGAACATATGCCCCATTTTGGTCGAACCATATTTAGTTTTACAAAGTACTCCTATGGGGATTAAATAATGTTTTTAGCTCTCATTTCAAAA
Organism: Ophioderma brevispina; assembly: GCA_023653785.1. NCBI lineage: Eukaryota > Metazoa > Echinodermata > Ophiuroidea > Amphilepidida > Ophiodermatidae > Ophioderma > Ophioderma brevispina. The sequence continues at coordinate 66,324 of JAMKCH010015226.1, read as the reverse complement.
CGGTTGAAATATCAGCGCGAAATTTTACAGACGAGGTTTTGAGGTGAAGGCCATTCCATCAGATTAAAAACTTATATACTTAATATGCACCGGTGTACAAAAAAAAAACAAAACTTTTGGTTGGGCATTTGGTTGATAGTGCCTAACTACGTTATGCTCGACAGTAGTTTGGCTTTTTATTTTCAACACATTCACAATCTCTCGTAATACTCGCAAATCTATATTTTTCAGTGGTTTGAATTTGAAATAAATAACTGTAATTTTCCAGTAATTATTTGGCAGAATTGTGTCAGTAAAATCTGCAAAAATTATATTTTTAGTGTGGCGAATTGTCTCAGATACAGCTCACACTTGTCACGAATAAACTTCGACCAAGACTTTCCATAGGCTACCCAGTGGTGATCGCGAAAGGAGATGAATCTTCGTAATATCCCCTGGATCGCTAGGAGGGTCACTTTATAACTTCGTACGGTGGGTTTTCAGGTACAAAAGCAAACAGACGAATTCAGATGGTCTTTTGGAAGACTTTCATTTGCGTTTGGGTATTATTTCCAAAGTGAAACTCTATTATATCTACAAATTGAATGTTATGTTTGCTCAATATTTGGTATATGAAAGAGCTTGTGATATATTATCATAATATGCCAAAAAACTCAATTTCGCCAGACAAAAAAAATGGTCGATTGGCCTGTTTGGAAGACTCATGACGAATATCCTCAATAGATTGTTCCAAAATGGTGCATGTATATCTCCCTCCTTTTGCATGCAAATGGTTGTTTCTGTTTCTTGATACCCGATACAATTTCTCGTCCTATGGCTGTGTATTTTAGTCGCTGGTATAACTATCTTTCGAAAATTTTGAAATTGTATTGGAATATCAATGAAATATTTAACAGATAGTTTTGAAAAGTGGTCCGGAGTGCGATCTTTACTGTAAAATGTTTTTTATAATATTCATTACAACTCTTTTCTGCAGTTTCAATAATTGGCAATATAAATTTATGGCATATGGGTATTTTACCCCAAGCAAGGATTCCATACGATAAGTAAGGTTGCATTATATAATTTTTATATTGTGAAGTAGATTTCTAAGAGTAAAATGTTTTAACTTGTTGATAATCCCAACATTACTCGATATCGAGTTGGATACAGCCTCAATGTGATATTTCCAAGAGAGATTTTATATATAATAACCAAGGCCTCTGGAGTTCCGGTTACTTTCTTTAGAAAGGGGACGAACACGTTATTTTCCTGATTACCAACATACAAAGACCGAGCAGGCGGACGCTTTTTTCGCAAGTATCGAGGGTAAAGTTCCATACTAAATACCATTATTACAATGGATACTACGACTTGGCTAAAAACGTCCAATGTCATAGCATACGAACATTGATATAAGCCCATGCTATTTTAGAAGCCATTTCTGAAAATCTGCAAAAAAACTCAGTTGCATGCTGATCTATGTGCGACGATAACTTTCTGCATAAACCAAATGCCTGATGATGTTCTTGGATATAAAAGGATCATTTTATATTCGAGGGGCCCCTGGCGAAATCAACGAGAAAGTGCATTTTCGCGCAGTAAGTTTTAGTGGTTTGGGCTGGGCGGTGGTAACATTCAAGCGTCCACCAGTGAGCTAGCCGAGTCAAGATGGAGTGTCCGACAACCTCTAGCCTCCTTTTATGAATCCAACTCGATGATAATAACACCCAAGAACTTTGTCTTGCTTACTCTTGATACTCTATTGCCATCTAATAATATCTCAAAACTATTTTCCCTGAGTTTGAATGTTCTCTGTGTGTTCACATAATTCATATCTTTGGTTTTCTGCATTGATTGAAAGCTTGTCTACTTTAAACCAATTTTAACACTTTTTGTAATACCCTATTTATTACTTTTACTTGTTCAACAAGAGAAGTATTTTTTATTACAATATTGTTGTAATCATCTACACATTTGAAGGGGTTTATTTGCAATTAATATAACTTATTAACAATGCAATGAATGGACAAATTAACCTATTTCGGTAAAACCGTAATGTGAACAAATTAATTAAACCTATGAATTGAGTCCTCAAATTTAAGGCAAACTAAAATTTTTTTAAACCGCTGGAAAAAACAAGAAATTAACGACTATGAAAAAATGCAATAATAAAAACTCTTGGTATTCACAAATTTTATACAATACATGTAATAAATACCCGAATACGTTATTAAAAAGGTAAACAAACTCATTTTACAATTTTGGGGGTTCTTGCAGAAGAAAAAGTAAAAAGTGTTGTCTCAAAACACATGGAAGAAGGAAGGTTACAAATGATAGATGTTGAATGTCAAATCAATGCATTACGAATAAAGTAGATATCAAGAAGGTTATAGAACGTTTTATAATATTGTGACCAAATTTTCGAAACAACCAAGAGTAGAATTTCAGTTCAATGAATTGCGATATGCCATAATTTATTTGAACATAAAATTTAACACGCTACAATGCAACAAACAAGGAATGTGTGAGGCTTTAAATCAATATTATATACGTATTTATATAGTCATGTAATTAAACAATAAATAATAATATAAAATTCAGTTAACACTTTATATGCTGATAGCTATCACTTTGCTTTCACCATATCTCCATCACGCCACTGTACAAACCAATGGGAAAATTACGCAGCAGACAATGCCAACTACCAAAAAATATGACAGATTAAAAAATGACATGATTTGTTTTTTAGATTGGACCTTTAAGAACATTGCACATACACACACACACACACACACATTGTTTTTAACATTAGAATTTTGTATTTGTCGTATTGATGATAATATAATTGCTCCTTTCTAAATTTGAGGCTTCAAATCCATTTCATTTCCAAGATATAAACAAAAAAAACGGTCGTTTTAATGGTTAACCATCAATATTAGCACAGTATTGTATAGGGCTTTGCAATATGCATTATTGCTTCTACCATCAAAACCTCAAGTTCGTTTCCCACGGTACTTGATGGGGAGTATTTACAAGTGCCAGGCTCTCATATCAAGTAGAGAATACAATAAACATCAATCGGAACAAGCACCTTTAAGTATTAGAATGGGATGTACGGATAATAAATTAGTACTAAAAACACTTTTGAACGACTCGTTGGTTTTACGACGCACGTGCAGTATCAATAAACTTGGACAATCCTAAAACACGTTAGATTTAACTATCCTATATTTGTTGGGATAATCGAACATATTGGTTTAGCATTGTCCGATGGGGAAATTTTATTTATTTCTTCCTACAAATCAACGAAACATATGATTGATTTTATTGTCTACAAGGAACCATTAAACCCTTTCCCTGGACCCGTGCTAGGCAAATTCTTTTGCCTCACACACCAGGGACTTTAGGGATAGAGATTGGCAATAATATATATCCTCCCGTCGGCAAACATGTGTGGGCAGACGAGCTGATATCGGGTTGCAGTTTCATTGAAAATCGACCTCGAGGCGAGACTCTCTGGCTAGAAATCAAGAGCAGGCTCCAGTCAGAATTGCTATGTCTCGCTAGCTTTGAGCAATGGTTCAACTTCACTGTGCTAAAACAATGGAACCGCTGAAGAGAATCTGGGCTAAAAGTGACCCAAAGTCCGGGGAAAGTGTTTTAAATAGACATGAGGAGATTTCCAAAGAGAAGAGCCCTCAATTTTTTTCAACCTAGCTTTTTGCCTATTTGGAATGCTTACCAATGTATTAGATCACACCTGAAGTGAATTAGTCGAATACGCCGTCTTTATGTAATAAGATGATGATTTAGTAATTTCTGTGTTGCACGACAGAAATTCAAAGCATGGTTTAATTAGGGCCTTCAATGTGGATAATCTCCTTGTTGGGGTAATTGTCAGAAACTTTGCTAGCCAAGTAAATTTAGTAAACTGCGCTCTGTCTCAGCCATTTATGCACGCTGTTTTACAAGCTAGGTGTTAAATGAAAGAGCAAGACCTAGGCAACAAAATGCATATCTTGAAAACTTTCCAAATTATCCGACTTTGGCACAATACTTATAAAACATTCCCAAATACTTTTTGGTGCTAACTGAAATCAAAAGCTTTAAAAAAACTATGTCATATATTATATGGTCTAGTTATTATATATTTCACTGCGCAGTTGAAATGTAATTAAGATTTTAACAACAACTTGATCCTCTTGTTCACGTCACAGAACAACAACTGCTGATCCGTCGAAACACATATTCAATGGGAAAGAAGTGCGCTGAGGATGATGGTTACATCGGATTGGGCTTTGTTTCCGTATTGAATATTCGTCACGAGTCTTCCCAAACCGGCCAATCGACCATTTTGGCGAATTGAGTTTTTTGCAGATTTTGATACTATATCACGAGCGCTTTTCATATCCCAAATATTGAGCAAATAACATTCCAATTTGTAAATATAATAGATTTTTCACTTTTGGAACTCATACCCAAAACGCCAAATGAAAGTCTTCCAAACAGACCAATTCGTCTGTTTGCTGTACCTGAAAACCACCGCAGGGCTCTTCTAAAGTGACCTATCGATCATGGGATATTGCGAGAGTTTCATCTCCTCGCTCGATCAACACTGGTGGGGGGGAGGGCTATAAAGTCTGGTCGAAGTTTATATTCAGTACAATTTTGTAGCTGTATCTGAGACGTTTTTGCCACACTCAAATACTTAACATTTTTCCAGTATTTTACTGACAGTCATTCTTCTGCCAAATAATACTGTGAAAATTCCAGTATACTGTAAAATTGATTCCCAATCAAAACACTGAAAAAGATATATTTGGCCAGTTATTGTACAGAGATTGTGAATGTGGAGAGAATAAAAAAGCATGAAGAACATCTGAACTTATTAAGCCTATCCACAAATGTCAATCAAATTTTACGGTGCATATACTGTAAAAATCAGTTAATTTTGGTAAAACATAATGCATTAAACTGTAAAATATAAGTGAATTTGAATGGAAACTATAAAAGCTGTAGTTGATGTGATTTTTTGTTGGGCAGAATTGGCTGCAAGTATTTTCCTATAGATTTTACAGTATTTTTCCTGTAATATACTGATAATTGAGAATCCCTAATAGTGTATAATAATGGTTGATATAATACAAAGTTCAAATAGGGTCCTCTCTTATAATTAGTCCGTAATAAGGCCTAAATAGAACAAAAAAGTTGTTTTGCTAGTTTTTTTTTGAACTAGTACTAACTTGCCAAGTTTGTCTTTTTGTCTGATCCTTTTTTTATTGTGAAGTGCACTGTAATTTTTACAATGCACGTTATTTCGTAAATACAATATCATGTTAGTAGTGGTTATAGAATCACATTGCATTTTAGCTTGTTTCTTTACTAGACTGTGGGATTGTAAGATTTCTTGACTGTCTAAGCGACGATCCGGGCGAGGAGCCCGGCACAAAAGGAGCCTACTTTCTCCATTTTTGAATCGCGCCAGTTGCGTTTTATTTTATTATTATTTTATTGTTTTTAGACATAATAGTTTTAAAGGTTCTTTGTCTTTTTGTAATGATACAACTATACGTTTTCAGTTCACGAGAATAATTTCACCATACCCTTATTTTCATTTGAGAAGTGAAAACACAAACATCATGTATTTAAGTTCCGGTAATTGTGAAAAAATAATAGCATTTACTCAGTTTACACCTGTTGCTAACCATTGCAAAATTAATTGATTGTTGAAGTTGTAATAAAGTAACACGAATTCAAAATGCAGCTAAGTTGGTAATTCAAAGTTATAACAACAAGATAATTTTTAACCCAGGAAAGGACATAAACAAGCGCTATTTTCACTTCAATTTTTTTATAGATAGTTTCAAAACCTCTTGTTGAAACCCTTCAATTTTGGTATGATATTTGTCGTGCCAATTAAATTTACAATATCGGTAATTTGAAAGGAAAATAATGTATAGACTAAACAATGTCCCTATATTCGTGGCTATTAGGTATGGGGTTCTATCCAGAGGGTCCCCAGTTTGATTCCTAGTTAATAGCCTTACCTTTTTAAAAGTTAACTTACATGATTATTTATCGTCCAATATTAACCCTCGTCTCCCGATCCATTTTTTTAACCAAAACATCTCCCCGAAGGGGTCGGGGTGTTTTACACCCCCCCCTGTGATTTTCCTGATTTTCGCGTTACTGAACAACCGATTCTTGTAAATTTGTACCAAAAGATAGCTTAGAAGTTTTTTTCTTCCATTGGTACCAAAAAAATACCAACAATCCCCATATGACTGTCACTATGACGTCCATATGTTTGAGGAAATGCGAAAATACTGAATATATGGGTGGAAAATTTATATTTCGCAATTTTGGCTACCCAACCCTTATTATAGCACTAAAATGCTCTCATATTAAAACCAGTCATTTCCCTCATGAAAATGTGAATTCCTAACATTCCTTCTACCCGTTTTTGTGCGAAGAATTGAATTTTTCCCGTATTCTACACTTTATGTGTCTATGAAATGTTTTTTTTTTGTTTTTTGGGCTGAGATGCGAACTTTAGGACCATAGCTATCTAATGGTATCAAAATCCAGTGTCCTGCGATGTTCATGTAGTCCCGTTGCTGGCATGTTGGTACTTTTTTCCCGAAGGGGGGGGGGGGTGATTGCCCCCACCCATCCCATTACTTTGGGATCCACCTTTATCTTTCCTATACCCCAGTGGATGTTTGTTTTGGATGAAAAGGATCGGAATATGTCAATTGACAATTACATTAAAAATGTGGCACCAAAAAAGGGGGTTTAAGCCATCCGGGTAAAAAACCTGAAGGAGGTGGTAACCACCCCCCACCCTTAGGTAAGACAGGTTAAGATCAATAAGCATGTAAAACAATTGTCTAGTAACATCAAAATCTTTGTCGTTTTTCCTCTTTTCTTTCCTATATTTTTTTTTTTCCACATAAACCTCGATATTATTTTTGAGTTCCAGCATTTAGTTGATTAATAATTTCACTAACTTGATAATTTTCTCTGTGTTTTACTAAATAAGCGCATAAATTAATTGTTGATTTGAGTACATGTAGACAAATTAAATCTTCACATTTTAAGCCATCTCAATAAAATACATGATTAAATGGTAACTTAAAAGACTACTCATTGAAATTATACAATAAAATTGAAATGCAACCCGCTTAACACTTAATTTTATTGAGTGAAACAGGATTTTTTTTCCTTTCAATCAATTCCTAACGAAAAGTAAATGTTTTAACAGAGAACCATTTTCATTTGATTTTCAGTAAATACCCCTTTGATAAATCAGAAGATGGCAATTTGAAATTGAAATCAAACGTCCAGAAGTCTTCACGGCAAACTGGCCATCTTACATCAAATGGTTGGTTTTTTTTACGCATTGAAAGTTTTCAACAACAGAAAGAAATATGAGACAAAAAGTATAATAGCAACTACTCTAAGAGTGCTTTGACTCCAAAGGTTAAACATATACGCAATGATTCTGTTTGATGAACAAAAATCAATAATATCCATGGAAATATCAATTTCATTTCAAATTGTTCTGATATACACTTCGAAGTCGTTTATTTTTACGAGTTTTAGAAACGTCATTTGACACTAATTGCCAATATACTCTTCCTATGGTTTTCGTTACTCTTTGAAAGTATTAAGCCTACATGATCTTGAAATTTTATTTTCATGACAGTTTGGAGCTACTGAAACTTAATAACTAGAATTTAAAAGATACCTATGATTAATAGTTGTTTTTTTGAGTTTTTATTGTACTAAATCACATTATTCATTATAAACCCGGTTGTATGTGGTCGATCATTTAGATTAAACTGATTTTCGTCCGAACGCCTCGTAATTTTAATACAAATATAAATGACTTGATAGTAAGATAAGATTTCTTCTTGATAAAAAACTAGTGATCGATCTTTGATTCCTTTTACTCTGCAAAACGTATTAAAATCACACCTTCAACAAAACATAAATCACAACTTCTTCCCCTTAACGTTTATGAAAGTTATTATTTCCAATAATTCACAAAACCCGGTTTCGAAACGCTAGAAGACATACGCTTTGGAATTCCCTTATTGTACTTACACATGTGGGCCGATGCTGCAAGTTGGAAATACAGAAAATACCTGTAAATTTTAATGTCCAATTTCCAGGCTATAAAACGACCACAATTGGAGAGTTTTTATTTCATGTCTTTTTTTCCGATAATAACATTATCGTACATTATGATGAATTTTCCGAATAATCGATTATACTTAAGTTTACAGGAAAAAATGCAAAAAAATTTACAAGAAAATTCTGGCAGCATTCTTCCACAAACCCCGTAAAATTCCATCTTTTACAGGTTTCCAGTTCCAATTAACTGTATAGTTATAACTTGATGTAGTAATTTTACCTTTAGTTATTTAAATATTTGATTAAATCAATTCTAATACAAAGTAAAAATGGTAGAACCTCATCATTCCTCTTTTCTATCTTCACTGGCACATTATTTTGCCTGTAAGAGACAATGACACCTTAGAAAATCGTACAAAAGCATATTGTCATTTCTAGCGCCCTCGGTAGGCAAAAGTATGTTCAACATGTTCAATACCACCGTCTCAGGCGATCGAGCGACTCTTTTTGAGTACGCCAAACAGCTCAATGCCCATTCGTCTCCTTTGACATAGAAACAGAGGACGTTTTTTAGTTTTTGCAAACAGACCAATCACTTTGTAATTAAATTTGACAAGGAAAACAAAGGATACTTGAATGGAAAGCGTGCTCAAAATGAACAACGTTTCAATGTCCACAATGTCCACTTGAAATCATTTTCCTAAAATGTTTCAAATTTTAGATATACAAGTTCATAATTCTCGAAAACTTCAATCGCCGATATCTCGAAATGTGCCTTTGGTCGATTGGCCTGTTTGGAAGATTCGTGACGATATGGTTCCGACGGATCTGCACTCGTCCGGCCTCCTCGTGCCTCGGGTAGCCCAACAAGAGAGGGCTCACTTAGGTGGGACTGTAATTGTGTAATTCCATATTCTAATCAACCGTTGGCAAAGGATACTTAAATCCGGTGTGAAAGCTACTATAGTCCGGCGAGAGCCATAGTCCGGGCTCCATAGACGATAACGGAATAAAGCGTGAAACTAATGTTGCGTAAAGAGCCAACTGAATTGAGTGCCCTATTCTTCACCGTTGTAGCCGGACTGTGAGTACGCCGGACTATAATTACTGTACGCCTCTCAGGCAAGTTGTTATCAAAATGGAAGTAAATGAAACTAAATGGGAGAATAGTGATCACAGACAAACTAAACACAAAAAAGGACTACCAAGTAGTCTAGTAATATATCTGATTTTTTTAAAAAAAAGTGATGCATTTTAACCGTTCTTTCAGAAAATGGTCAACACGCCCAGCTATTTGCCTTTGGAAACTGGGCAGTAATAACATTGATGCCACATCAGCAAACATTAAATATATATCTGCAAAATAACATGGTTTTTAGTTATACAGTATACCAATGTAAGTAAGCCCAACTAAAATAAACTGCCACAATTTAAAGGTGCAACGAGAGATTTCACATTACAGGTGTCGCTAAGAATATGAAAATTCTTATTTTTACACCATTGTGAAGCTTTTATCAAAAATGTCCCCATGTGAAAGGATTAAGCTAAAAATATTTCTTTGGTACAAAAATTTTGAAATTTCTAATTTCGTATAGGAGCAAATACTAAATTCAGCCCATGTTTTATATTGAAATTAAGCAAACGAAAATCACCCTTTGTTTTCACTTTCATGGTATTTCTGTAACCAAAGACAAGGTAAGAAATTTATTGAGGGTCTTATCTATATGAAATAATGACTACATATGACATATGGGTGCCCCAAAATCTCTTGTTGCACCTTTAAGAGTCGCAAGACAAAAAAGAAACATTATTAGAGGGTTTTGCAATATAGTAAAATGTACCGAGTATTGGAGGAACTGGAGTTGACTTGCCAGGAACTGAAATTTAAGGGTTTGGTGAATATTTGACAAAATTGCTTGCCGGTAGAATTATTAAAATTGCTTCAAGACAAGGATACAAAATGAAGCACTTCTTTTCAGGAAATGCAATGCATTTTTAAATGAGATTGGAATCGATAATAATAATAATAATCAGTTTTTATATAGCGCTTTATCACTGTAAACAGTCTCCAAGCGCTGTTGCCTATTATTATTACGCCGCCAATAGGAAATCGTCACAATAATTTCGCTTCATCTAGGTGGCTGCTGGCCAAGCGCACATCCCTATGAGCACTTAGATTGTAATATCCCCCATCACATGACAGCTCCCCAGATTTCGCTTGGGTCGGCGAGGCAATTGAGATTAAGTATCTTGCCCAGGGACACAAACACGTTGGCCACGGTGGGGCTCGAACTCACGCCCTAATGATCACGAGTCCTGCACTTTTCCACTGGACCACACGCGCTCTCATTTGTTAATAGTAAATATGTTTTACATATCTGGCTTTAAGACGATTGACTGTCTGAATTTATTTGATGGTAAAATATCTGAAAAAGTGGATGGCTGGCTATTTGCACATTGTTTATGGTTAACTTGGTACTTGGTTGGTATTCCTCCAAAATACTCCATGGTAGAGTTTTGACTGGAGGTGAAGATAGGCAGCATATGTATATATGCATATGCAAATAATGTATTTGCTGAAGATCATAAATTTGGTGAATGGGTACAAAAGTATAAAAAAGATGACGAATTTAGTCCAAGATAAATAGAAAAACAGCTCATGGGGGAACTTGAGGATTATTATTATTATTATTGTTATTATTATGAACGAAAGCAACGCGCTGTTTAAAGTGACAGGAGGAGATTTTTTTTGAGGATACGAATTTCTCTCAAATTTCACTTGATCGGTTGTACACCACATACAGAGGACGTTTCGAATGTTTATTGGACAAACAAGCACGAAAGAAAACCGCAATCCTTTTTTTGAACTTGCCTGCTATCCCAATCGTCCCTATAGGAAACCGTGATTTGAATTTCTGTCGTGCACGACAGACATTACTAAATCATCATTTTATTACATAAAGACGACGTATCCAGCTTATTGACTGTAGGTGTGATCTAATTACATTGGTAAGCATTCCAAATATGCAAAAAAACTGAGTTCGGGAAAAATTGAGGGTGCTTCTCTCAGGAAATGTCCTCATGTCTCTTTAAGCACTGTCTGAAAGCAACACGTTTCTTTCCACTTTCTGAATGGTTGGCTGAGCAACACGTTGCTAATGAAAGCAAAGCGTTGCTATGGATACCTATTATGCTAAAAAATACCGTTAGTAGTATATTACACAATGGACATATGTCCAATTTCTTTTTCCAAGAAGAAGGCTTGAGACAAGGATGTAATTTGTCCCCATTATTATTTATTATTGCAGCTGAAATTTTGGCAAGTAAAATAAGACAATAAGACGACATACATTTTATACATTTGCCCCTTGTGGACTATGCTAGAAACGAAGTAAAAATAACCCAATTTGCTGATGACACTACGATTTTTATGAAGGATGAAGAATCAATACTGAACTCAATAAGAGTATTCGATTCATTTACTGACATTTCAGGACTACAGTTAAATAAAAAGAAAAGTGATGCCGTGTGGATTGGTGCAAGTAAAACTTGGAAAAGGAAAATTGGTGGTATTAATTGAAAATTCGAACCAAACAACAGTCCTCAAAATTTTGGGGGTTGTAGTGAATCCATCTATATGTATAGAAAAGCTGTCCGAAAATTGGGAATCAAAAATGAAATTAATAGAAAGATCAATAAGAGCATGGACAATGCGAAACCTTACAATGGTTGGTAAAATTTTAATAATTAAGAGCCTTTTGGCATCGAAATTTTCATATATAGGTTCGATTTTAGATTTAACGCAAGATTTTATAAACCAGATAAGCCGTACGTTTTTCAAGTTCGTATGGGGAGGTTCCGAAAAGGTTAAAAGATCAACAATTATAAATGAATATGACAATGGCGGTTTGAATATGTTTCACTTTAAAATCTACTTAGACTCATTGAAATTATTTTGGTTACAAAAATTGGTGTCACCAGAAATAAGTACATGGAAAATATTCCTTTATACATAACAAAACTCACTTAGGTATGAATATCTTTAATTGTAACTGTACTATTGAGAGTATAAATGAATCAACCAAAACGCTGATAAATGAAATGCCTTCATTTTATCGCAATTTAATTAAAGTTTGGCTTTCTACCAAAAGCATTCAAAACAAAGACCAGATAGAGAACTGGGAAAATCAATTGATTTGGAATAATGATTGTATTTGTAGTAGAGGCAAAACACTTTACTTTAAGGAATGGGTAAAACGAGGAATTATATACCTTCACCACATGTATGATCAGAATGGAAACTTCTCTAGATAATGTCAAAAGTAATTTGAACCAGGGAAGTGGTTTGTTTACAATTGTGACCTGCTCCCCCAAAACCTGAATAAAGTCGGACAATTTTCATTATTTTGAGATCTTGCCCTATTTTTAAATGCTGATAAAACAAGCCTTTTAATGATTTATAACAATAAACATTGCACTTCCTTTTGTCAAAATCAGTATTTCAAAGAAATGTTTCCTTTTGAAATTTTTGTTTTTCTATTGATTTTACACAAGTTTTTATTGCTCCTTTATTCCTAAAGTACTTTGGCGACTTTGTCCCTGGTTTTGTGGGAGCAGGTCACATATATTGCTTTAAAACAAGCAATTCCAAATACATGGAAAAGCAAAGAGTTGAGATGCTTCAATGATGATATATGCTTTTATTACAAAAACGAATCTGTTATACTGAGTAAGCTTACTACACGAGCATACAGAAAAGCCATGATATCAAAAATATCGTCTAAGTCAATATGTCAATATTTTTGGGAGAAAAAATATCAAAGTTTATCAATACAGAAGTATAATAATATAATATTATTATATTAAAGGCGCAACGAGAGATTTTTGAGGCACCCAAATATTGTGTCATAATAGTAATTCCATATAAACTGGACACTCGATAGATTTTTGGCCTCGTATTTCGCTACAGAAATGCCTTAAAAGAGAAAAAAAAAGCGGATTTTAATTTGCTTATATTTCAATGTAAAACATAGGCCGAATTTTGTATTTGCTCCTATACGAAATTAGAAATTTGCGCAATTTTTGTACCAAAGAACCATTTCTCAGCTTAATTCTTTCAGGTGGGGATATCTACAAAATTAAATTGGAATATCATTTGAAAAAATGTTGTACTTAACGTAAAAGAACCTCGCCTTATTACACTGAACTGCAAAATAATCAGCAATATTTATCCGACAAAAGTGTTTCTCCATAAAATAGGAAAGGAGGAAAACAATGTATGCGCTACTTGTAATGAAGTAGATTATATTGCACATTTCTTTTATGGTTGTAAAAAGGTTAAAAAGGTGTGGACGGAAGTTGATAAAATTCTCCTGCAGCAATATAACATAAATTCAAGACTAACACAAACAGATGTTTTATTTGGTTATGATCGTGCCGAAAATTTTCAAAGTTATCAATTAGCAAATTCCGATATGGGAAATATTCAAATTTAATTTGTCTACTATATACAGAACTTAAAATACGAAAACTATTAAAAAAATAGTACGAATGTAAAGATTCGAAGTATATTTGAGGATGTATATGTCGAAGCTGCCGTGATCGTGGTTAGTGTGATGTTATTGTTTGTAAATCTTGCAGCGGTCTTTCACTAACCATGTTGTGGTAGAATTGACGAACCAGCCTTAACAGTTTGTTGTGTAATATATATTGTGTTATTTATTACTCTTTTAAAGAGTAATGTCACAAGAGATGTCACAATTGTATATGCCGTGATAACACTAAGAATAATAAACAAAAGGTAAAAAATCGTTGCTAACGAAAGCAACGCTTTGCTAATGAAAACAACGAGTTGTTTAACCGTAAAAAACCCGGGGCGGAATCCACCCCACCCCTCAACATTTTTTGTCGTATCTCACATATTTGTTATTTTTTCACGCCGAAACTACCTGACTTTTTTTTTTTGAAGCCATGCGCTCGATTTAAGACCATTTTGAACAAAATCGGACCTACGGTTATACGCGGCGTTACGTAATCGCGCACTGCGTGCGAAGAAAAGCTATTTCGCATTGAAATTACACAGAACAGCAGAAATCCATTTTTGTGCTAAGGATACAGTTACACTATGTTTTATCTTATTTAGTTGATTTATTTGTAGTAAGAGCATGCATGCGCATACTTTGACATACATCATGGCCAAAAAATCCAACTTTTGCTTGAAAAAATAGAGAAAAACCATGAATTTTGCGATTTTTTTAGATTTTTCGCATTTTTGCATGACGTCATGTTTGACGTAACTGTGACGTCCTACAATGTATGTTTGTACTTTTGGACTCGGGTGGGTCATAGCTAAAAAAAAAAAAAAAAAAAATTAGGATTAAGTACTGTATAAAATCTTTCATTAGCAACGCGTTGCTTTTTCATTTTTCTGATTGGTTAGCTAAGCAACGCGTTGTTTTCTCAAAGCAACGCGATGTGACAAATAGTTATGATTCTTTTAGCTTGCCATATACGTCAGGGTGTGGCTGCTTCAAATCCATCCGAGGCCCTGGATTATAGGTGGCCCAGGGCCCTGGAAAAGGTAAATCCGGCCCTGTAAATGTTAAGACTGGCTAGGCGTGCAAATGTTTGTTTGTTTCTTTGTTTGTTCTTTGCCATTGCGTAATGATGACGTGTGAATCATAACACATGTAGTTATTACTTTGACAAGAGTAATAAATCAGAGATAACTATGTCGTAAGGATTGACTCCTGGCAATCGCTCATCACCTGATCTGGTACGCGCTCGTGTCCATAAAAATGTCGAAAAGGTATGATTTGAGCCACGAGTCAACGTTTTATATAAAATGAGGTACCAAATCAGGATCACTGCACATTACGGTATCCAAAGTGGTCAGATTCATTCAAGGGCAGATTTTAAAGAGGGGGTTTAAGGTAACTTTTGTGACATTGTGAATCGGAAATATAAAGGGTGAAAGGAATGCACAATTTTACATCGGTTCCTTGAATTTTAGTTTATCTAAAATTTGACCTGAAGTTTGTTCCGACGATTGCTTACTTCCGCTTATAGTCCCAGTCAGCACTAGCTGGCCTGTCAGTTGGTTGCTAGAAATAATTTTAAAAAAGACAGTAACTGTATCAGTGAAGTATCTTTTTCTTTACTCCATTTAGGGTTTTCATTACGGCGGTCCGGTAAGTACGGTAATCCTGTTTCTAAAATTGAAAAAAAAAGTTGGCGTAAATTGAAACCAGTGTTGGATAATTCTCAAGACCATTTATTCTCAATAGTCTATTCTCAAGAAAAATACCAAAAGGCATTGTGGGTAAAATGGATGCGCCCGTAGAGATTGCGTGTAAACATTTACGTGTCTGCGAGCACCGAAGTACCCGACAAAAACGTTCAATTTTCTCGCTAGGTTCTATAGGTTCAGACTCAATTACGATACGTATTCAAAACAAAACATACTAACGGACCCTCTGATGCAAAAACATCCATAGAACCCCTTCGTTTTCCGGAGATATTTGAGGTTTAGATTCATTTACACACATTCTCTATGACGAACTGATAACGTTAATCTCTCGCGCAGATAATATTTTTCGCAGTCTGTGACACAGACTATACCCACAGCAGCCAGCAAACTCCCGCTGTGCATGGATTACACCAACATCAGGTCACGCACTGTTGCCATTTCAAAACACGGACATTTACTTCGCATTTCCCAAGAAAAATCGATGACCGTGTAGATTTTTGTTGTCTAAAATGGTCCCTTTTATACCACCCGAAACCGTTGAACAGAAAAACTTCTAACCGGTCACATATTTTTGTTTTAAAACCTTATAATTAAACCCGAATATCAAATTTCCACAGACGCCTACTAAAGTCTGTTGAAGAGACTCTTATTTGAACAGGGACACTCATAACAATAGTTCAGCGGGATGTTTTCTTCTGCTGTGGATTATACGTGGGAATACTTACGCGAACCGCCGTAGGTTTTCATTTTATACATTGGTTTTGTTGCGATACGGCATTAGGATCCGTTTTGAGGGGGAAGGGACAGGGTTGTCCCACTAGGCCAAAGTGCAAAGCGACTCACCAAGCCCCGCCCTCAATTTATGTATATAGGTCCTGCAGTAAAATTTTAGGCCCAAATATAAGCATCCCCATTGTGTGTGGATGAAAACAAGAACACGCCTAAATATGGAATTTTGCAACCTCAGAGGCACGGTACGTGATCAGCAAAATACCAGATTAAACATGCTTCACTTTCGGTTCTAGACAATATAATAGTTTTAAGTCAGCAAGATGTGTCAGCATTTACAGCATTTATTGGACGGTACTATTGCACAGTTTTATCAATGTGAAATAAAAAATTATCCTTACTTCCAAAGTGTATATTATATGGTATACAAAGATCTATTTCTCATCTGATATATCTAAAGTGAACTATTTGAAGTTACAAAAGTGTGTAGTAAGCGCATAAACTTCGCAGGAAAACCTGATGAGCGTTCGGGATACCCAATTCACAACTCCTGCTTTGTTTTGATTACACAAACACTGACAAAGGCAAAAACAGCGAAACGTTATATGCCCACGCTGGATCTGGACAAACTTCAAATCATTCTCGACGAAATGAGCAGTTTAATGATTGCAAGGAGTCGCACTGTATTTCTGCTGATGGCTTTTACCTATCACGATTACTCTGAATGAAGGATGCAAACACCACGAAATAATGAAGCACAGCACTTGATAATCGTGGTTTTTCTATTTGAATCTGCCTCAATTTGTCATCCTATGATATCCTTCGGCTGTATACATGTAAACTTGTCAAAACACCGATTTGATGTAGCGCGCGATGCTGAAGAAATCCCACCGTGCCCCAACTATAAACAATCATGACCGATCAATAATGCATAACCTTCTATTCAGAGAAGAGCTTCTGGCAGGCATTATTTCGAGGGCTTCCATTGATAACAACAAACTTTTGAATCTTACTGCATCTCCTTTTCGTGACCTTTCGCATTATTAAGGTACTTAAGAACTCTCTCATAACCCTCATAGTCACATGGCGGGGTTTCACAGGTTTATTAAATCTACGCTCACTGTTTCTTTCATTTAACAATCTGGATATACCAGAGATGCTTTCGAGATATTGTCACCTGCGTGAATGCGCCTTGGGGGTGGGGGGGGGGGTGGGTTTTTTGTGGGGGGGGGTTTTCCTTTTTGTTTGTTTTTTTTTTTTTTTTTTTTGTGGGGGGTTTGGGGTTTTTTTTTTTTTTTTTTTTTTTTTTTTGGGGGAGGGGGGGGGGACAACATAAGTTTTAGTTACCGAATCAACCGTTTTAGTCATTATCGAATCTCGTTCGCTAAAAATGGGAATTCAAAACTTCCAAAAACTTTTATTGAGGCGATGCATTTCCGTTAATTGCTCAATATCTAATTGTGATTATCATTCAAGCGATGTGAACGACTTCGTCCCGAATTAACACTTTGATCAATCTGGTAATCTTCCAGACACATATAGTCTTGTGAGATGACTCATGAAGTGATAAACGTTGGGCGTGGTGTGTTCGAACCTTTAGAAGCTTAGAAAGTCTTTCTACCAACGGTATAGTGCATTCATTTCTCTTAGCGCTTTGAATTCTCCGCAAAAAAAACGGGAATGTCGCAGTAGGGTAAGAGCAATTTCCCATGGTATTCTCAATAGCGGACTCTTTGCCAAGTTTCTCAATCGAGAATTTTACGCCCCCGCAGCACCTGTCGTGACGCTATTTAATAAGAGTGTTGAAAATCACACGGTATTATTATTTACGAAGCTTCGCACAGTTGACTCAGCATGAACTTTCTGAATCCCTTGGATGATTGTGATTGCTGGGATATCTAACTGAAACTATTGCTGAAATCTAATAAGTTTACTGAAATACCGTTCAGCGCCTTCAAAATTCTTTATCAAAACTCACCTCAGTTGCCATATACTTGTATGAAAACAATCAATTAGCGGATAGTTATATTACCGAACGAACCCATGTCAGATGTACATCGACATTTAATGTCCATAACAATTATAGTCTATCCATGTTTGAAGGGGCCAATGTGGTGATTAGTAAATGCTTTCTTGGAGGGAAGTAGATCGGATTTTAGTTCTGGGATATTTCCTTTGCCATCACTTAAGACAGTTCTATCGAAGGATCTTCTGCCAATGGCATGGTGCTGCACTAGCATTATGAACACCAATCCTTGAGCGAGGCTTCTTCTCAATGTGTTCATAGATCTCCTGCACTATCGAATTGTTCGCAATGTCTGAGCTGGATTTAGCTTACGGTCGAATCAACCCCGAGTGAAATTTTATTCTGCTTGGCCTACAATTAACCTTCCGAAAATTGCAAGTACTTCGGTTGTCAAACAACGAGTTACTTATCGGATGATGATGGCGTTACGGGGGTACTTCTGACGTCATCTAGGATACAAACCCTAGATATTAGGCTTTAATCAATCAAAATCTATCGCCGCCGGGGGTGTTTCACAATGACCCGCTTTACATGAACTAATGGAAAGCAAAACAGATGACTGATTTCTTTCAACAGAATAATTAAACAGTCCATCTTTTAACATGGCGCAAAATAAGCTAAGTGAAGTACACAAGCATTCTGACAGATTTTGGGCGACGTAAAAGAAACCGATCGTATATTTGCTTGATTTGAGTGGCAATTTCTTTCACCTGCCCTGTACTGTCATAATTTCAAAACAATGGATGCCTCTGATATTGCCACTGGGCTGGTTTCCTATAATATGTACAAATTGTAGTACACCAAATATCTCGTTAGGGAATGAGTATTACTGAGGTTGTCTTGATTGACTCTCTCACACGATCTTGAATGTGAGTGTTACTTTGAGTGTATTCTCACCGTAAGTATTTTTGCTGCCATTTTTAACAGGTTGTCGTTGGCACATTGTTACCAAATGGTTTCATGTTAGTGGCGTATAGGCGATATCACATTATATCGATTTGGGACGACAAGAGAACAATCCTGCCAATGAAATTAGGTATGGCGCGTACGTGTCTTATAGCGAAAGTAATGCTGACCGAAGAACGTGGATCGTCAATGACATGATAAGCCAAATTCGGAAGACGTAGCAGAACATTCTTGCGCGTCTGTGCATAAAAGGTAGAGATCTCATTCCTGGCGACTGCAAATTAGACTCAATTGCAGAAAACATACATAGAGTCGAAAGGACCTCTTGTTCTTTCGAACCGTTATGTGAGGATGAATGGTGCTATTTGAGTAAGGCAACTGGCATTAATGAGGCGGTTTAACGAAGGTCTCGAGTGATCATCTCGTCCTTCTTGAAAAGATATTCCTGAGGATAAGCTTAAAACGATGTGTCTTTAAAACAGGTTTTTGTAGGAAGGAGGTCTCACTCTTCATAACAGACCCGTCGGACAACACCTGTTTTGCCGCGTTAAGTGAATTAATAGTAAACACCTGTTCAGGTAGGACAGACGCTACGTAGTGAATTGTTAGTCGCAAGGTGGTTTGCGTGATTAGAAAGGAATAGGTCAGTGGCGGAGCCAGGTGGGGCAGGGGGCAGAGTCTCCCTCTGAATTTGTTTGAGGGGAATCAGGGGGAAATAAATAAAAACCCTGAGATTAACGTTAAATCAGCATTTTTTCGGTTCTTTTGACATGCGACCGGGAAATTTTGCTGGTGATCGGGAAATTGCACCCTCGGAACCACGGGCTGGGGGCTACGCGACGGGATAAGTGCTGAGAAATGTATGCAAAAAGGACACCCAATTATATAAACTGCTAGTTTCCATGGTGTAAATCTTGGTTAAGGTGTATACAGACGTGTATCGTGTCACAAGTAGCAATAGATCGTACCTTAAAAAGTTATGTGCGTTTCACGAGATATTGAGGTAACGTGATATTGAGTATGTTTTGTATTGAATAAATGTGTTTATTAGAGCGGTAAGTTATAGATTCACGGACTATATGTAGACGATACCGGCCAACACAACTATAAATTATTCAAAGTTCATATTTCAAATATTGTCACACCAATGTACCAGTTATTATTAATATAAGGCAACAATTTACAAATCAATCAATTTGGAAGAAAACATACTTGATTTTCACACCAGTAAGGAGTTATAGAGCGAGATTCTTCTTAATATGAAGACACTAAAGGTGCATTCGGATTAGTACTGCTGTTCTATATGTTTCTATTACTGTCCAATATTTATTGGCGGTAGTAATTCTTCTATTTTCTATCTTAGATATTTGCCAATTATTATTTTTGTTAGATCTATACAGGTATACAATATAAGCAAAAATATTTCTGTCAATAGGTACGTTTCTTTTCATATTTCCTATGAAAGAGCCTGGTGTGTAAAATCTTCGGAGGTCAATTTGTACCGTGTATCCAAAAATGGCGAGAGTCAGAAACATGAGAGCGAGAAACTTCATGAAAATAAACATTCTTCTTAATTTTCTTTTATCTAGAATGACATTAGTTGACCTTACTATTAATTGGACAATTTCAGATAAATCCGATTAATAAACTTTATGAGATACATAAGAGATGAAGTGAGGCATGTCACACGCTGTTACCGATTTTATTTGATAAAACGTCCAAAGTAAATGGACCTATGCGTTTTGCATCGTGCTAGTTTGCTTAAAGTGTTTAAACTCAAGCCGTGTTGTTTATGGTTGTGTTTGGTGAAAAAACTCACTCCTGTTGAAATAAAATAAAAGAATAGTTGGGATTAGATAGCTTTATTTGTCTACAATTGCACACAGTAGGTTTTTTGGGATCTTCTTCCGTACTAAATCTTGATGAGCTTGACACTGTGCCCCTATTTATAAATATGCAGAGAAGAGAGAGAGAAAAGAGAGAGAGAGAGAGGTCTTCCTAACATTGTGATGAAACATTGTGTGTTGGGGTTTTTTTAATTAATAAAAAAAATCAAATCGAAATAATGATCGTGTCGTTTCTTTACTGTTGTTGTGTGTGTTTGCTTGTTTTCGTTTGATTAAAGTAAAAAAAGGAGTTGAAAATATTTAAAGTCCTTTTAGCTCGGCCAAACGTTACTTGGTATCCAATGATGAGGGACCACTCAAATATTTACGGTAATTGAAAAAAGTTCCGACCGATGACGCCGTAGAGGAAGGTCACGTCTTGTGGAGATCCCGTGACCCTATACATAACACTAAGCCAACTATGGTGGTGTTATTAAGCACAATGAGTCCCAGGCAATCAACGCAAAAGAAGGACCCGAAATCTTCAGCTAGGCCTGCGGTGATAGTGAATGATAGTTGAATTGGAGAGGACAGCGGTGCTAGTGTCGCCTGGTCAAAAGACTTTGAAACTTTCGTAGAGCTACGTTAAAAACGTTGTTGGATGGTCAGACACCATTAGAATCCAGACTTGCATCGTCAATTGAACATTACTAGCTAGAGGATAACGGAACTTGAACAAACGAAAGATGAATTGGTAAAACGTGTTAGAGATACTTGACTGAAACAGACTGGAAGCACGAAAGGAGGACGTAGCGATGAAAACGAAGGAAGAGAATTAACAAGCAAGAACGATTTTCGAGACGAAATAATTTCAGAATCATTGGAATGGAAAAAAGTCAGCTAAAGGAGACTGTAAGGAAAAACGTAGAAAATCTTTGGACGGAAAAGTTTGGATGGGACCAGGGTTCATATCGAAGAGAGCTCCACGGGAAGGAAGAAAAAACAGGAAGGCCGTCGCATGTTCTAGTCAAATGTTGTCGTACCGGGACAATATTAGAGTTTTAAAAGAGGAGACGAAGGACACTCGAGGGGATGCCACTGTATATTGTGGATGAGCTTACAGTAATAGACCTAGCGGAAAAGAAGACGTGGAACCAGAGGTAAACTGATATGAAGAAGGAATTAATTGAGATTTTTCGCGGGGAAGTGGACAGCGGAAGGGGTGTGTATAACTTTAGTTAACTCTTGAATGAAGCAAAAAAATACGAATGATGTACGATGGTGCTTTTTGTAAAGTCAGCGTGTCAACAAAACCAATCATCTCCATAATACGGCCTTTTCCATATATGTAAATGATTTAATTCGCTGTTAGAAGCGCGGAGATGTTGGGACTTGAAGGTATTCTAAAATGCTCAGTTTTAGGAACTTTAACATGTGCCGACGGCAATATGAAAGCATGGACACGGGCGCCAATGGATTCGTCAGTCCTTTCGTAGTTGTGAAATTTTCACTGGGGTAAAAGTGACTCTAATGACGGCATAAACTTCTGCATTGAACATTTTATGGTGAAATAATTGTCTAACTAAAAATAGTACTACTACACATGAGGTTTTGGACTCGGTAATATTTGTTTTTTATGGGGAGCTTAGTGGTCAGGGACATGATCGTTTAGGGGAGGGTTTCCAGGTTGTTTGATTTTCAACTCAAGGGTTTAGTATTCCGGATCCTGTTTTTCAGGTTTGTAAAAAAAAAAAAAAAAATTCTCGTCCCAATGTGATTGGGGTGCCCCGTAAAAAGCCCATGGTATTTTTTTCGTGAATTGGTTATTTATCGCATTTTCGACGGGTTCGATCGTCGGGGGAATATGATCATATCATGTCCCGTTTGTGTGAAATGTCAACAATCTGTTAAAGTAGCCTATGCGCATTGCAGTGTAATATCAAGCCTTTAGGCTGCATATTTGTAATCGTAGATGATCACCTGTTCTTGGCCAGTAAAGGGTAGTGTGAAGGGTGTGAAATTGTGTGGTGTATGTTAAAGGCGACTCCAGTTATCCGGGGAGGAGCCTCGTTTTTTTTTCATAAAAATAGGTTTTTTGTATGTACACGGCGCTTGTTCGTGTGCTGACCGTTGTGTGTAAGGGCTCGATTTTTAGTAGAGGTACCTAATGTGGAAAATTTTAACTATTTGTTGTGGAACTTGGTATTCTAGGACCCGGATCCAGAGTTATTGTTAACTTACCTGTTCCACGGCACACCATCTATAAATGTTTACTGCCTCGGGGCGCGAAAAATATGGTCCCTCAGGATTGCGAATTGTGGGTTATTAGAGCAGTTTTTTAGTGGGCTAGTTATGCCACACAGCACACCATTATGTTGAAATTGAGTCGGCCTTACTCGACGTTCGCATTTTCCTAAATGGAGGGTCTAGGGATTCTATGAGATTTGGGAACCAGCTAATGAACAACCTGTGTGTTTTTCAGGCAAGAAAACAATGACGTAGTTATTAACATGCTGTTTGGGGGGGGGCCAGAAGAGCATTTCTATAAGAGAAGTTCTGTATATTTTGTTTACCTAGAATTTTGGGGGGTTGTTGGCATGTTGTGTGTGTGTATTGTTCTTGAGGTCCAAAATTTCCCAAAGAGGACATAAGCAAAAATGATTACAGTTGTGAGATGTTATACGTAGTGGTGGTTACTGAATTATTTACTTTAAACGGTGTGTGCTATTGTCCATGTACGTGCATGTACATACCTAGATGGTAGCTTTTCCACAACTACATTTATAATATTGATCGTTGCTGGTACTCGCTCTTATAGTTACAATGCATTCTCTAAGGCTTATGTAAACCCCCTTATTACTATATCTGGGATTCCTGACATGATTATTTAGTGTGATTTTATGTAAATAGTGTAAGTTACATCAATATCCATTGCATCGATGAATTGCCGCGGTCTTGCCAATTTTGAAAGCGTGAGAGGTTTTCATTTTAAGAAAAAAAGCCATAGTCAAATTATTGCCTGAGAGACGTAAACTTTTCAAGATTGGAGGCCGATGGTAAGGCCAGAATGGGGAGGGGACTGTTATTTACTCCATTTCGTTCCAACTCAAGAGGGGTGCCATCCTATTTATACAGAATTCCAGTTAAAGTGTGGGATATGAAAAGTGATGATAATGGTAATATGCTTGTTCTGGCTATGGAAAGTTGATGACCTCCGATTACTCTAGTTAATAGTGACGGTCCTAATAACGACTCTCCCTTTTTTTATGATACAGTTTCAGAAGTTATTACCAGTTCCGAAAATCCACACATATTGTTGTGGGGATTGGAAGTTAATTTTAAATGAAAGCTGTTGTATGAATTAGACCAGATTGAATAATACTAATGCTAGAAAAGGGTTTTAATTGTGCAATGAGCATGTTAACTGATCCTTGGAGGATAAATAATCATGTAGGCGCTGCTATAATTGGAGACAAAACAAACCCCTTAAAAATCCCAGGCTTGATTTTTTTTTTTAATTTCATAAGAGTTAATGCTAAGTTATCGACTGTAATATTATTCCAGGTTAGGAAGTGACCATTCACTTATTGACATTAAGTTTGTCGTGACCAAGTCGAGAGTGGCACGGGATATTGGAAAGTTAAACAATTTTCTTTTGGTGGAAGGATGCTGAGTTTGTTAATATTGTGAAATATACCATCCATGAAGTTGTTAGACAGTATGCTACGCCCGACTTGGCCAATGATAATAATATTCACCCCAGTGATATTAAGGTAATATTAATGATAAACTATTGTTTGAAATGATTCTGATGAGGTGAGAGCTAAACTCTTACGTATGCAGGCTCGGAGCGAAAAAAAGACGGTTTGCAGGAAGAAAAGAACAAGATCTTGAGAAGGAATATAAGGGAGTTAAGACAATCGTTAATAGTGGTGAGAATTCGTTAAAGAAAGCGTTAATAAATAAACTGATGAGCTTGTTAATATTCGTATTAAAAATCAAAATGAAGGTGTTATTAACAGAGCCAAGACCGGTGGATGGAGCAGGGGGAGAAGCCAACAAAAATTTTTGAACAGAAAGAGGGATTATGTAACAAACAATAATTCTTTGTTAGAGAGGTGACAAACATTATATCTAATACCAAGGACATTCTTCAGGGAAGTAGGCTGTATTTTAGAAAAACTTTATACTTTCACCGGAATACGGAGGATATTGAGTAAAATCTATTTTGATTAAATCTGGTTGACCCTTACATTAACTGATGGCTCAACGTGACACTTTAGAGGGGCCTTTAACATACAAGGAGGTTCTGGGTGTTCGAAAGGAAACAGATAAAAATGGTAAATCCCCAGGCTCTGACGGTTTTGGGTACGAGTTGTACAATTTTTCTTATGATTTAGGTTGGTATCTATTGCGTTCTTGAATTATGCATATTTTCTGGGACTGCTCGTTTACACAGAGGGTATGGGATATTACTCCTATTGCCCAAAGGTGATAAATCAAGTCAATATTAAAAAACTCGGCGGTCCCATGCCCCATCTATTATTTTCTATTCTACAAACTTGCCATCCCTGTATCGCAGAGGAATACAGCTGATTTGCCACTATATTCATGAACATTAGAGGGGTTTTATGTCGGGTAGATATATTGGTGAAACCAGATTGGGATGATTATGATTTACTTAATTCTGATCAGAAAACAGATCCCTGGTTTGTTTTGACTTATTGATTTTGAGAAAGCTTGGATCCGTTCGCCTAAGTTTTAAGACGAAGTTTTCAAGTTTAATTTTGGCCCATCAATACAAAAGTGGATTAATATTTTTATATAGGGCAAAATGCGTCCGTTCTAGTAAATGGGTCTATTGAAATCTTTTGACAGTGGATCGCGGATGCATCATTGCAGCAAGGTGATGGGCTGAGTCCGTACTGGTTTTGTATGTGCGAGTTTGGGGTATGATGGTCGTGTAGTAATAACATTATGAAAGGGTATTAATATCAATAATGTACATTATCTCTTATCAACAATTGCAGATGATACAGAATTTTCTAGATGGTAATGAAGCTTCATGTATGCTGCATTGATTTGATTTGAAAAGTATGCTAAGATATCAGGTTGAAGGGTTAATATCCGAGAGCCAAATGCCGTATGGATCGGCTCTTATAAGGATAGATTGGATATTATTTGCCCAAATTTGAGGTTTAAGGGGTTACTAAGCAGGATACCTTTCAAGTCACTGGGGATAGATTTTTCTATCAATTTAGACTCAATGATTGACATCAATTATAATATGGTGTGGTTTCATAATAATTAATAAATAAGTGGTCCGGAATCCACAGTGTTAGGTAGGGTTTGACCATCGTTAAGTCTTTGTTACTTTCTAAGCTTAATTCTTAATTTGACACATCTGACCACCTGAAATATAATTACAGTTGAATAGTGCAATCTATAAGTTTATTTGGAAAGGTATGAGGATAGTATCTATGAATAAATGATCCAGATTACGCACGAGGTGTTGTGAGAATGAGTGATATGATGAGTTACATCCAAGCTTTAAAGACAACTTGGATTAGGAGATTACTAGCACTAGCAATTATGAATGGGCAACCTATTCGAGTCTGTGATTTCAATAATATATTATGAATAGAAGGTGGTTCCATCGATATTCTTGACCGGGTTTGTTTAACCAACAAAATTAAACAAAATTTGGTATGATGTTTTATCAGTTGGTTTGCTTTTGAAGTGCTCAACCCCCCTGGAAAAATATGCTATATTGAAAAGTTTTGTTATGGTTTAATGACAAAATAAAAGTCGGCGGTAAATAAATGTGTTATTATAAACATTGGGCCAAGAGGGGGTAAGCTTGTAAGTGATATTCTGGATCACGGATGGCAAATTTTCTCACCCTTGATAGAGTTTCAGGAAGTAAGGTCATATTCGCACAAATTGTTGAGTATGGTGGGATCGTTGGAGGCTGTCAAAAACTCCTTTAAACCTGAGATTGACGTAATTAATTCAAATATGTCATATCCAATTAAGCCTTTATTTTGAGGTAATTTGAAAGATAAAAAGGTTTAGACGTCTCTTGATGCCTCATCACTAGGAAAAAGGTTTCGAAGGAAATAATCGATACATGGAATATCACAGAACATTCAGCCTTGTATAACGATTGCGTCCCTCTCTTCATTATATTTTTAAATGACTACAGGACACACACTAGATGTCCGATAGAATCAAACATAGGATTCTTGGTTAATTCAATATCTTTAATCAAAATTGGTAGAAAGGCGACAGGTCTGGGCCACCATTCTGTAATGATTTATGAAGAAAACATAGTGCATCTTTTGGTCAATGTAATATATCTTTATTGTTTTGGAGGAAGATTGTGAAATGGTTAAAAGATGCTTGAATGTAAGGTATTGAAAAACGAATTGTGCTTATTGGTATTAGAAACACCACGTATTTGTATAATGTGATTTATTTATGCCG
This sequence comes from Ophioderma brevispina, assembly GCA_023653785.1. NCBI lineage: Eukaryota > Metazoa > Echinodermata > Ophiuroidea > Amphilepidida > Ophiodermatidae > Ophioderma > Ophioderma brevispina. Next base: position 38,981 of record JAMKCH010015226.1, on the reverse strand, counting down.
TTTCCAATTTCTAAAATGGAAGATGGCAGGAAAAATCCCCAAATTTGGGCCTCGTGCTGCAAAGGGAAATAAAAAGGTAATTTTGATATAGAAAATATATATACCAAAATGGGAAACTGAATAGTTTTGAAAAAAAGCTGGAACTCCTTTTTACCCTATTCTCAGAGTCAGTATGTGCTTGCAGTGTTTTGGTTGCGGTCATGGGAAATTGGTGTAAATATGAGTATTTGGGCTTAGACCTTCACCAAACTACCCAAAATGGTGACATTGTAAAACTCGGAGTGGCCTAGGAGGGGGAATCGGCGTGTGGTGGTCTGCGTGTGTGGTGGGGGGTGGTCTTGGCTGCAATGGGGAGGCTCGCGGTTGGGCCATGGTGCTCCGCTTGGGATGGTGGTTGCGGCGCATGCTGTTGTTCTCCATTTACTGTGAGGGACGCTTGGGGGACACGCGCTTGAAATCCCTTGTTCAAATACTTCGGGTGCTGTGGCTTCGGGTGTGGTCTTCTTACACTGGGGAGAGCAATTCATGTGGCCGTGGCTGCCGTCTGGTGGGGGCGCCGGGGCCCGATGTGGGTGCTTTGTTGTTGCCGGGCGGGGCTCTTCATTGGGCGCACGGATTGTAGGCGCGTTGGGTTTCCTTCTATGGGCCACTTGAGTTTGGCAGTTGGTGTTTTGCCCATATCCAATGGAAGGGCAGCGGGTATGTACTTGAGATTATTGTCCCTTTATTCTGGGATGCTTATATTGTCTGCATGTACTATTAGTGGTGAAATGGACACTGTGGTACTTTATCAATCCAATGAAGGGCATCGTAATAGTCTTTTCGCACTTGGAGATTGAATGTCCCTTTATTATGGGAAGCTAGCTTGTAGGCCAATTGTACTATAGTTGGTGAGCCTATAACTGTTTGTACCGTTATAATGTATTGTGGCATTCAAAAATGTAATTGTGTATGTGAGGTTTTTACGTGTGAAAGACTTTGTTAAGAAAGGTGTCCCCTGTGGGCGAAAAAAAGGATTCTGAAAAAAAAAAGATTACGGTTACTTTTGTTCATTTTTTCTGAATTCGTCCTTCAATTTTACGGTTACTTTTTGTTCACTTTTGTCGGACATCGCCCTTCTGTTTTTTTGTATGGGATGCGAGGGGTACCGCATCATATATTTTTATGGGTATGTTAATATGTTTTTGTATTTTGAATAATTGCAAGTAAACATCTCACTAGCAATATCTAACTAAATGACTCTGGTCCTTTGATTTCCTATGATCATTTGCTTCTCAATTAATACTCTTTAATGATAGCGTACTAGTATATATTAATTATCATCATTAATATAAAATTACAGTGTAGCAATAGACGTATAGTATAGAACCCAAAATAGAATCTGAGCACGGACCAGTATTAAGTGGATATCGCTCATTTGAACTGTTCAACGGTTGCTGAAGTTCCGAGCTCGAAGGCGAAACTATGCGGCGCGGTAGATCGTTTCACAAAACTTTAATTTTACAGAAATGTACAGTCGTTCGTTCGTTCGTGCTGCATAGTCCAAAATCACAGTGGAAGATCCGTCCTCAAACCAGCTTGCCAGTGTTCATCATCAAGGCGACAGGCCGGAACTCCTCCCGGGGACCCGCAGGACCTCACAGCCATCCGCCGAGTGGCCAACGGTGTGGGCTCTCCAAAAACCCAGCCCGGCGGAAAGCTCCAATCCGATCCGTGAGGAAGTCCCCGCACGAACCAAGCAGCTCTGAGCGTGCCGAGGTTGACCCATGCTTTCCCAGGCGTAGCCAAAGGCAACCACTAACAAGTCTCATTGCATCATTCAGAACGACATCAATCTTGTGTGAATGTACACTGTGACTCCATACTGGTGCAGCAGTGGAGTATGCCAGGGCAACAGTTGATGTATGTAAGGTGTCCAAAGCTGCACCCCATCCAGTTCCTGCGAGCCTTCTGAGGAGGTTGACACGAGACTGCGTCTTGGCAGCGACTGCCTTGGTATGTTGATTGAAAGTAAGGCTGCGGTCCATTGTGACGCCAAGGTACTTCGGTTTTGGGTCATGTGACAGTTTTTCTCCATCTAGAGTGATGTTTAGTTCTCTTTTTGCGCATCGATTTTCAAGGTGGAAAACAGAGCTGACGGTCTTGGGTTTGCTGAGTTTCAAGTGCCATCGGTGGACATGGTGGAAGAATTGACTTACAGTGATTAGGTCTTTCTGCAAAGGACTCAAAGGAATCAGCAGCTATTCCAAGTGCCGTGTCGTCTGCGTAGGAGTACTGCGAACAATCTCCCTTATCTGAGACGTAGATGTTGAAGAGACTGGGTGCCAGGACAGAACCATGTGGGACACCATTCCGAAGTTTGCGCTTTCTACTGCGTTGCCCATTTGATGTCTCCAGTTGATCTGTCTTGGATGAGCAGCATAATGAACTTGACAAGCTTGACATCAGGGAAGATTTTGAGTAGCTTGAGTTAGAGACCTCGATGCCAGACTGTATCGTACGCAGCAGTTAGGTCTATGAAGACTGCTCCAAACTTCTGCTTCTTCTGGAAGGCTGTCCCGATGTCATTAACTAGTCTTGCTATCTGCTCAGTTGTTGATTAACCTCTTCGAAATCCAGCTTGGGTGTGGGGTAAATTTGCCTCGACCGTATCATTGATCCTGCCGAGTATCAGTCGCTCAAGCAGCTTATAGATGTGAGATAGTAGCGAGATGGGTCTGTAACTCTTGGGGTCATTTGCTGGTTTCTTGGGCTTCAGGATTGCAATGACCTTTGAAGTCTTCCATCTGGAGGGAATAGTTGACGTTCCCATTCAAGTAGAAAGGAAGAGTTGGAGCCATCGCACAGCTTCGGGTGCCATATTCTTCAAGAATTCTGTATGGATGTTGTCATTGCCAGGAGCTTTCCCATTCTTGAGAACTTTGATTGCTGAATTCAGGCCATCTCCAGGGAAAGATTAATAAATACCCATCCTTGTCTACCTGGAGAACTAAGTAGTTAAAATTCAAAACAAATATAATTGTATATGTAAATTATACCGTTCTGATGTTATCCTCTAGGAAAGCGATGGACACCTTTCGAACTTAACACCTATAGATGATATCTATCGCTCTTCTACCAACCCAGTCTTGTGGGTCAGTTGGTTAGAGCGCCGTCACTAGTAATACGGAGGTCGCCGGTTCGAATCCGGCCAAGTGCATATGGGTTTTTTTTTCAACACTTGTGTGCGCTGGCCATCTCCAGGGAAAGATTAATAAATACCCATAGATACCGATTGCTCAAACAAGCAGTCAGTCTGCAGCGTTAATGCTTCAGTACACACTTCGTCGATTTTCTAACCCGATACAATCGCGACCGTAGTATGTCAACTCTGTGCGAGACAGAATGTCAGGCCTATACAACATAGCTTTTTACCCAAAATCTTCCCATATAAGCCGGTGAGAATGAAAATGACAAGGCGAGGAGACTTCTGTGTATTTTACGAATATGTTCATACCAAATTTGACTAATTCCCCTTTTTTAGTGATGGATTTAGGTCCAGTTTAATAATTTGTTATTTTTTTCAAACTTTTAAAAGTACCAGTTCGTTAACCATTCGCTTGACCGGGCAAAGAATCTGACCAAAAAATTAAGGCCATTTTTGTGCAAACCATAGTTCAAGCTTTCATTTCATATCGAAATGGCAGAGGACCAGTTTATTTTCTGACCAGAAAGCTGCGTTTGCGTTTGACGTAATTTCAGGTAAAATTTTATTTGAGATCATGGAGGTACCTCATGATGAAACCAATGCCGTAAAGCTGTAGCATTTGAATTCCTGCAACCTCTTTTGTTTTGCTAATATCCTTCCGTGGTTTACCTGCTCAAGGACATTTCTTACATCGTTGAGTGGACATCAAAAGAGACAATTCATTGCCGATCACAATGCGTTGAGACTGCAGTCATACTCTTGTCTGCAATAAAACCACCATTACCATACGCGACCAACATTAAAATGATAAAATTTGTTTTATTATTTTCATCCTGGCTGGCCGTGCAAGCTGTATTTTATTAGTTTACCTCAAGATTAATGTCAATAATACTGTACATTATTACTTCATGTCACTTTATTAAGGGCCGATAGGCCCACGTTTTGAAAAAATCCAATTTAAATCAGGCGGTATTTTTTTAAAATTTTGTGTGCCATATTCCGGTTAACATTTTCGCATGTTTATCAGCATATTAATTTCATTTATTATGTTTACTCTATTAATTTTAGTCCAAACAATATATTGAGCATCAAAACACAGCATAATTTATATCATTCCATGTTAAATTTATCATTTTCTTTGACGAAACTTTTTGTCACGTTGGTCGAATTGAAACTGCCGCCAATTTATTCAGGGTTAGAAAAGCAACGACTTTCCACATCGCTGCATACTGACTGCAAGAAGGTGCCAAGTAACCATCAATATAAGTGAATAAATAAGGCGCCAGAATATGCATTATCGCTTCTACCATACGCAAGTTTGTTTTCCCCACGAACCTTGGTGGTGATTTTATGGAAGTGCCCGTCCCATATCAAGTAGAAAACACGATACACTGAATCGAAACAAGCAATCTTTAACTGGTTTATCCAGTAAGGCAATACAACTTCCTGTAACAACCCCTCGGTATATTTTCAGTTTCACATGTTGTGAGGTAAAATAACGCATTTACCACGTTGTGAACGAACAAAGATTATTTGGTTTTTTATCATGTGGACTTACATGGGCGTACTGTCTACCGTAACTCTCGACTAATACTCCGGCGCGTTTCCCCAGCACATTTTCTTGGTGATTAATTTGTGCCAAGGTGAAAACAATACCGCTTCTTATAAGCGATAAAACCATTTACGTACCATATGACATTACACAGCACTATCAAGTCATTTTGTTACAATTCAAAATGCCCATTTTTGTCGCTCAAATTGCTAGTGTTAGGTCTATAAGCAACTTATATTACAGTTCTTTTGTGAAAACAGACATTATATCATTTTAAAAGCGGTTCTTTAAACTGTTCCTTAACTCTGGTTTCTGGACCTAAAAAGAGTCGGATCCCGACTTTATTAAGTAACAAAGCCAATACAAATCGTCACACTGCTGACAATACAAGGTGTTACCTCTAGCCCTTCCAGGGGTCTTTAATACAACAATTTTCTATCCAACAGTGTAAAAATGGACTTCGATGAACAATATGTGGCGCGATTTTTTTTTTGACAGTGAAAAGGATATCTGTAGAATTCGCATAAGTTTACATTTTTCGCAACTAAAGAATTTGCCCAGAAAGAGAAAGGGCTGGTGTTCAAATATAGTATCGCTATTCAATTAGTGGTTTGTCGTAAAGTGTGCGTACGTGACTAATACGATTATATAATTCCATTTTTCCTTATTAGGTTGCTCTGGCCTTTTCATTTGCAGATAATGTTATGGCTCCCGTAGGCCTACTTGCTACAAGAGATGCCAAATATCGATTTTTCGATTGTTTTTTTCGATTTTTGCCGATTACAACATCACTGATAGAGCTTTTAAAGGTGAAGTTCAGAAAAAGATGAGACGTATTCAGGGTTTTGTTAAGTCAATTTTTATCCAATTTTTGTTTGAAGAGCCGCTATCGATCATTTTATATTCTGGAATGTAAACAAACAACGCTCAAGTTTTTTCGAAGTTTAGATTGTTTTCCCCTTATTGTATTGGAAATTTGGTAGTACATCCTGCAAGTGTGAACTTGAAACCCATAAAAAAATAGGACGATTTTGTGGAAAATATCGAGATCCCCACGTTTATAACTTCAGGAAATAAGTACCAATTCAGTTTAAGGTAACTTAATTAAACGAGCTTTAATATCAATATTTGTTTTTGGTAAATCTATAACTATTTGTTGATATGGCCAAATGATGTGATCGTGTGCTTGATTTGACCAAATAATACTCATTATTAAAAGAGCATCATCTCTGCCTTTGTTGATAAGCCCCAACACTATGACTGCAAGGTGCAATCCCCAAAGCCAGGGGAAATCCAATGTCACTCTTTTTCTTATTGGTTACCTAAGCAAACGCCTTTTTTCTCAAATCACGCTTTGTGACCAACATTAATGTTGTTCAATTAGCTTGCCATACACGTCGGTGTATGCTGCTTCAAATCCCTCTGGGCCTGGATTTTTAATGTTAATGTAGCCCATGGCCTGAAAAGTTCTTTCGGCCCTTAGATTTTAGAGACTGGCTAGGCGTGCACATATTTATTTTTTTTCTAAAATATGAAAATAAAATAAAGATCATTGCATAACGACCTGGGTTCCGTTTCAAGAAGCTCCTTCGTAAACACACTTGCAGACTATGTCAGCACATCCCCCTATTGGACGCAAATTATCCAAAACATTGTGTAACTGGTATGAAAGTCTGCATGTAGGACATAACGCATGAGTTAGTGTACACTTAGGGTTACGCACGAGTTTTTTGGGGAACGGGCCCTGTTACGTGACTCACTAGACTCCATAACAATGTCAAAAATCCTGCTTTGATCCACGAGGTCGACGGTTTTACATCGTAAAAAGAGGTACCAAATCAGGAATCCTGCACTTTATAGAGTCCAAAATTCTCACATCATTCAAAGGCAGATTTTAGGGAGGGGTTTAAAAAGCCACTAATCAGGGATTTTTTGTTCAAAATGTAAACAAAGCGTTCCCGCCTATTTTTTCATCAAATCTATTTTTGCACTGTTGTATTTGAAATGTTGTGTAACGACCCCCCGCCCTCGAAGTGGCTAAGCTTAACAAGCCGTAATTTTGTTCAAGAAATTACGGCTTTGTTAAATGCTTTTGTTTACTAAAATAGTCGGGATCCGACTTTTATTAGTCAACAAAAACAGTCCGTCAGGGCATCTTCCAATGACCAGCGCGTTTAAAATTTTAATGTCTGTTTTTCACAAAAAGAAGAGTAATATAAGGTGGAGTAGATGGTTCAAGGGTGACGCTGCATTTGACTTTAAGGTAATTTTTGAAACATTGTAAAATCGAAAATAAAAGGTGAAAGGAATGTGCATTTTACCATCAGTTCGTTTGAATTTTTACTTTATCTGAAATTTTACTATTGCTTCTTTCCGCTTGATAGTCCCAGTCAGCACTGGCTGACCTGACAGTTGTTTCCCCATAGATAATTGAAAATAAAATTTGTAGTGCAGCGTGCATCTGTGTTTCTTCTTCTTAGGTGGGGTTGCAGTGTGATATTGTTTACTTGAGATACGCCATCTAGGATCCGTTTTGGAGTGGGTGGCAATGGGGTAGGTTACTATGCCAAGTACAAACCGAGGCCCCTCCCCCTCATGTTATGTAGGCCATGCTAAAAATATACGCATGGCCCAAATAATAGCACACCCTTTCTATGTTAAGAAAACAAAACCCGCCAATATGAATTTGCAACCCAGAGTCACTTTACGTGCTCACAGTCAACATCCCGCTTAACATGGCTTACTTCGGTTTCTATACAATAATAATACATTTCTGTCAGCAAGATGTGTCCCGTATTTACAGATTTTACTCGACGGTTACTGGACCTGCGACGCACATTACAGTTTATATCATGGAAATAAAACTTGTGCCTATTCCAGATTATTACTTCCAGAAGCGTAATATTCTTCATGACTACAAGATCTATTATACTCTCCTAATAATAGCTAGTTGATTATGTTTAAAAGTTTTACACGTCTGTAATATGGGGAATGAACTTCGCAAGAAAGGCCTGATGCGCATCGGTGCTACCCAATTCTACAACTCTCTGTTTTATTTGAATTACACAAACACCTGACAAAGGCAAAAAACAGCGAAAACGTCATCTGCCCACGCAAAATCTGGAAACTTCGAATCATTATCGACTAACATAACAGTTTAATGATTGCAAGGAGTCGCACTGTAATTCTTCAGATGCGTTTACCTTCCCACGATTACTCTGAGGTAGTTGTCAAAACCACTTACGATAATAATGAAGCACCAGCACTTCATAATCGTAGTTTTTCTATTGATATCTACATCAATTTGCTCATCCTATGCGCTATCCTTTCGCGTACTAACCATGTAAACTTGTCACAAAACCGAATTTGACTGTAGCGCGCGCATGCTGAAAGAAATCCATCCCACCGGCTGCCACCAAATATACAATCATCGACCTATGTCGTCTGGCATTCACTTTTATTCCAGAAGAGAGCTTCCTTGGCCGAATTCTTAGAGTGGCTTCACATTGATAAACAACAAACTTGAATGAAATCTTACTGGATCTCCTTTCGTGACGCGTCAGGCTTGCCGCATTAAGGAGGTCCTTAAGAGAACTCTCTCAGAACGTCATCATTCATGTTGGCCGTGACGTTTTCACAGTTTGTTAAATCTAACGCTCCCTGTTTTTACTTTTCATGTTAATAATTTTGAGATCATTACCTGAGGATGGCTTTCGAGATCTTGTCCACCTTGCGTGAATTAAGCACCTTACAACAATGATTTTTTTAAGTTTTTACCGAATCAAACCGTTAGCTCCTTTATTCGACTAACCTCGTAAAGCTGAATATGGAATTCAACAACTTCCAAAACTTTATTGCAGGCGATGCTTCCGTAATTTGACCCATCTATCAGATTTGTTGATATCATCAAGCACTGTGACAACTTCGTCCAGAATAATCCTTTGATCATCTGGTAAATCTTCCACTGACACATATAGTCTGTGAGTGTCGTGAGGAAGGATAACGTTGGGCGTGGTGTGTTCGAACCTTTTAGAAGCTTAGACAGTCTTTCTACCATCGGTGTGCATTCATTTCTCTTAGCGCTTTAGAATCCTCCGCTAAAAAGCTGATTCCGCAGTTAGTTATCAGCACCTTTCCTATGGTTATTCTCAATAGCGGATCTCTTTTGCCAATTTTAAATTTGGAGATTTTACGCTGCAAGCACCTGTCTTGACGCTACTCCTATACTAAGGAGTGTTGAAAATCACACGTTCTTATTATTTCCAAGCTTCGCACAGTTTTTTGACCCACAAATAACTATTAAAATTACTTGGGTGATTTGCATTTGCTGTCTATCCTAACTTGGAATACTCTTGCTGAAATCCTAATAGTTTACTGAATACCGTTCACCAGCGCCTTCCAAAATTCTTTATCACAACTCCCCCCTCACCTCAGTGCCATAGACTGGTCTTGAAAACAATCAATTAGCGGCATATTATATACCCGATAATGAACCTGTCACGATGGTTCCATCGACAGTTAATTCATAACAATTATTATGTCTATCCATATGTTTGAATGGGCCACTGTGGTATTAATGTACTGATTGCGTATGGACGGAAGTAGATTCGTAGATTTTAGTTACTGTGAATTCCTTTGCTACACTTAAGACATTTGCTATCGCAGATTCTTTCTGCAATGTGCAAAGGTGCTTCACTAGCATTGTCTGCAAATAACCCAAATCTTGAGCGAGGATCTTCTCAATGTCCGTTCATAGAACTACCTGCACTATCGAATTGTTCGCAATTGTCCTGAGCTGGATTTAGCTACTGTCGAATCAACTCTATCCGTTGACTTTCTTCTGCTTGCCTACAATTAACCTGCCGAATTGCAAGTAACTGCTGTTTGTCAACACCGAGTTAACTTCTCTGGATGATGGGTACTTATGACGTCATCTAGGAATACAAACCCTAGATCTTAGCTTCATCAACTCAAATTAGTCGCCGCCGGAGTGGTTTCACAATTGACCGTTTTACAAGAACTAAATCTTAGAAAGCCACAGATTGACTAGATCCTCTTTCATACAGGATATAACAGTTACATAACTTTAAAATGGCGCAAATAAGCTAAGTGAAGTACCACAAGCTTCTTAATGATTTTGGGCTCTTATAAATCGACCGTATATTTGCTTGATTTGAGTGGCAATCCTTTCACCTCACCTTACCTGTCAATATTTCAAAACTGGATTGCCTCTGATATTGACACTTGGCTGGTTCCTCATAATATGTCCAAATGTATACCAACCCAAATATCTCGTGGTAATGAGTTATTACTGAGGTTGTTCCTTGATTTGCTCATCTCACCGATCTTGTATGTGAGTGTTACTTTGAGTTTATTTCTCACCGTAAGTATTTTTGCTGCATTTTTAAAAACGGGTTTTCATTGCACATTCGTTACAATGGTTTCATGTTATGGGCTCTATAGGCGATATCAACATTATATAGATTTGGACGACCAAGAGAACAATCCTGCAAAATGAAATTAAGGTATGCCTCGTACGTGTCCTTATCCTCGAAATATGATGACGAAGAACTTGGATCGTCCACTGACTGAATATCCCAATCTGGAATGACTAGCAGAAAATCCTGTGCGTCTGTGCATAAAAGGTAGAGATCTCATTCCTGGCGACTGCAAATTAGACTCAATTGCAGCAACAACATTACATCAAGTCGAAGGGACCCTTCTGTACTTTCTACGAGTTATGTTTGAGGACGAATGGGCTATTTTGAAATGCAAATGGCATTAATGAGGCTGTTTAACGAAGGTCTCGATGTACTCATTCTCGTCCTTCTTGAAGATATTCCTGAGAATAAGCTAACAATTTTCTTTACGACAGGTTCCTTTGTAGGAAGGAGGTGTCTCACTTTTCCTACGACCCCCTACGGACACACTGTTTTGGCAGCGTATACACGTGAATTAAGAAACACCTGTTCATGTAGACAGACGCTACGTAAGTTTGAAATTCCTCTTAGTCGCAAAGGTTTTTTTCCGGTGATTGAGGAAAATAAAGTGCTGAGAGAAGTGAGTTGGTACAAAGATTCACAGCTATATCTAGAAGATACCTGAGCAACCCAATCCTATATCTATAAATTTATTCAAAGTTCAGATTTCAAGATTTCCACAACCAACTCTAGAATTACGGCTAATTTGTATGTAATATAAAAGGCCAAATAAACCAGATTTGGCGAAAATAGCCAGATATTGAACCTGCACCTGACCCAAGAACAGTTAATTGTTTTGACTGTGACATCTGCAGTTAGTAAGTGATTCTTGATTATACAATATTAAATTTCAACATAAAAAGTCGTTCTGTGCATCACATTAAAGAAAACAAGAACAGACCGTTCCAATACCTTTTGTTTCCTCTCATTTGCTTGTTTGCTAGAGAGATAACTCTAGTTACTGTGGGAACACAAAAGCGTGTTTGTGCCACTTTCTGGTTGATTGAAACCGGTGAAATAATTAGTTCAAAAATAGTTATTCCACATTTGAACAGATTGGGAAATTCTACAAAGGGGGAAAGGGACCAACTTAATGAAACGTTAAATATGCAAAGCAGTTCCCTAATGGTAGAAAATTATCTTCATATAAAGTTCTGGCGTTACGTAAAGTGTAACTTGTGTTTGTTAAATAGAACATGACCGTCAGCAACCCTCCAGTACTTTGGGAGGATAGTGTTTTTTTATGGTCCTTGAGGTATCATGAAACACCCAAGTCCCTCAACCGACAGCCTTGATCCTTAGCTTCCAATCAATATCATTGACTTCTATAATAATATTCAATTGAACAGGAACATATTTAGTATATGCTAATACCTTCCATATTCCCCGAATCAATTGTCCTGATAACTCCTATTTCATTTCCTACTCTTTTCGCTCATGCTGTTTTCATCCCATTTCATTTCGACACTCCTGTCCAAAGATAAGGTCCATACGCATTTATGGGGATGGCGCAGGGTGAGCGACCGCACCCCCCCCCCCCCATTCCACACAAGGGGGCAAAACTTTGGATAAAAGGTCCAAATTTTTTAAGAAATGAGGTGAGAGTCTCATAAAGGAGGACAAGGTGTGGCAGATTTGAGCTTACAATAAGTATTTTTAATTATGAAAAATGCAGTGTAAATTTGTTTTAACTCTAAATTTTCTTACATATAATATAAAGAGCGTTCATTGCATTCCATGGCGACTTGACCGTGGTTTCCCCCTACGTTTGGTAACTAAGCATTTGAGCCACTCATACTATTCCTTATTTTAATCATGTTTGCTCCACCAAAATTTGCACCATTTTGTTATCCAAATCGGAGCAACTTTAATTTTGACCCCTGACAACTGAAATTGACCTTTTAATTGATTTTCGCTGTTTTTAGCCTATAACTCTAACTTTAGGCTGTAGATATTAAAACCATACCTTTTCTAATCCTTAATTTTAGACAACTAATGTGGTATACTTTTCACATGATTTGGCTCATTTGAAAATTTGACCCGTGTTACAACTTTTCTTTTGGCCCTCTCCTTAGCAAACCATTTGCCGCAACTTAAGACACCCCTTACTCCCAGTCTACCTGTTAGAACCCTGTTTAAAATGTGTTGCTGTTTTAAGAGGGTTTTAAAGTGCTGTTTGTTTAAGTTTTTAACAACGTTGTTTAAATTTTTAAACACATTGTTAGTTTGTTGTTATAACATGTTGTCTTAAACAAAGGTTGTATAATTTTTAAACAATTTTTGCAAAACGGCAAATCTTTAACCAACGCTGTTTTACCACCCTGGTCTCGCTCACCTTCTTTAAAGTCAATTAAACAACTTGTTTTAAAAATTTAAACACTGATGCTTAAACTTTTACACAAGTGTTTAAATTTTTAAAACAAGTGGTTTAAATTTTTGTTCTAAAGTGCTAAGTTCTCCCGAACTACACGTAGCTAGCTATTCTTTGTTTGGACAACCACACATGATAATGTAGCTATTTGCGATCCTTCGAAATGAAGTTCATATATAAATGAGTAATTGAATCTCTTTCTGCCAAAAATCTCTCGTGGAAAGGTCCATATCTATGAATATGAGAACAGGGCGGTGAAATTTAGATCGTATACCATTGACATTCAAAAGAACTGTTTTTTTATGTTTTCTAATTCAAAGTAATTGCGCACGCACTGGTACGTATTTTACGGTGGTCCTTTGAAGGAGGGATGCTTGTATTATTTAATAAAGCAAAATAGTGGAACAATGGCACGCGACCGTACGTTCATTAAAAAAATAAAGGGTCGCTATCTTGAACATCAGCAAAACGCGTCGATTCGGTACGGTGATCTCTTCACTTTCAATACATAATCGTGATAGTCAGGAGGAATTGTGGGTGAAGGGTGGAAATGGAGTACAGACTTTTTCTATCGATCGATTTTAGTTAAAGTCTGACTCAGAGATTTCGAAATAGTATTTTTTTGTGTAATAATGAAAAATAGTCAACTAGAACTAAAGATAGTAACCTAAATGCACAATTCCGAAATTTGAGATGAATCGGATTTTTCGTTTTGATGCAGTAAACATTTATGTGTAGTATTACGCCCCATAGGATACTGTGTATAACAAAAATTCCGGATCCGGAATTTTATAACAAAGTTGCAATTTTCTATATGAAGGAATTCGATTTAAGCTTAGCAATTTCACACAGTGATTAGTATATGGACAAGCATTATGTACATGCAAAAAACACGATTTTTTTGGAAATTGAGGGCGCCCTCCTCAGGAAATCTCTGAGTCGGCCTTTAATGAGGGCATAAGCAAATCATTTCTGGAGGGTGTGCAAAATTTCGTGCAGTGCATTTTCTAGAAATCCAATATGGCCGCTACCACTCTCAAGTTCATTCAAATGGTAACGTTGTGATTTGATCACAACATTACCATCAAATCCAATATGGCCACCCCGAAATCCAATATTCCTCGAAATCATCCAATTGACCATATCTCATCAAGTATTTGTGATAGAGGCATAATTCTAGGCTCTATACCCAGTAGAAACTCATATCTGGCATTCGAAGTGTGTTAACATGCTTACCAATCAAGATGGCAGCCAATATGACTGCCTTTCAAGATCTTTAAACCTACAAATTGTCATATATTCATAATATATTGGCCGCCATTTTGAATTTTCAGCATGTTGTCAAAACAAAAATGCCAAATACGAGTTTGTGATGTTCAAAGACATAGATCTCATACTTTAGTTTAAACTTTAATAATCATTTTGGAAGCTATAACTAAATACAATACAGATGTATTGTAATTTATAGGTTTTTAAAGAAGCTAAAAAGGCAACCATATTGGCTCCCATCTTAAATTGTTTGCATGTTAACGGAACAAAAATGCCAGATAAGGATGTCAAATTGTCAAATACTTATCCCATACCTTCATTTACACCTTTATAATCATAATTAGTTGATGTAACTACATATAATATAGATATAATATAGGTTTTAAGCATCTTTAAAGCCGGCTATATTGGCTGCCATCTTGAATATAAAAAATGTCGATTACAGAGAAATGCAAATAAGGGCTTCTAGTGACCAAATACAGGGTGAGTCAAAAAAAAAATGAACCTGATTTTGTTCCCCTTTTTGATTTGCTGCAAAGATAATTCCAATCGGATAAGTATAGGCCGAGCTACAGTCTTTTGAATCAAGTAGTCCGCTTTTACCCCATCCACGGATTCCCATTTGAATGCACGGCGGCCAACTATGCAGATGACTCCCCAAAATGATGATGATAAGGGTATGTCTGTGTTTATGTCAAATAAAGTGGTATCTTAAAGGTGTAAAAGCCAGTGATAAGGGTAAGTTTTATTTCAAATACTTTTTTCAAGGTGTGGCATATTTTGGTCTACAAATATAGACAATACTTTAAACCTCAAAGGTTGTACCGATGTCTGTTCCATCATATGGTATGATTTATTCAACTCCTCCAGCCTCCAGAAACTGATACATGTATCATGTTAATTTATTTTTCAAATGATTTTTATGAGTGATCAGAACGTAGAAACTTTAAGCTGGCATCAATGCTAAATTGTGACTTAATTTTGTGGGTTTAAATATCGTCACATTTATTCTGCAGTCAATAAATAGCCCGATTTTCGTCTGGACACTGATTTGCTTCGCCGAACGCCATTCGTTCCCGGCATTCGTTTTAATGTGAATCCGTGGACAGAGTGCAAAACAGACTACTTGATTCAAACGACTGTAGCTCGGTCTATACCTAACTGATGTGAATGATTTGTGCAGCAAATTAAAGATAATGAACTAGGCTTTTAGATGATACCACATATGTTAGATATATGTTACTTAAAAATTCAAAATGGCAGGCACAATCTGGGTCAAGTTTTTTTTTACTCACCCTGTACATATATCTCATAAGTGTAAAGCATAAAACATACATATAGACACTAGATACAAGCCTCTACACTGCAGAACTGTTTGGAGAACACTTGGCATGTCTGGATGCGTTCGAAATGCATTCTAGAGGTGTTAAAATAACACTTGCAGATTGTGTTCAATGGTAACAGATTTTAGACCCCTGCAGAACATGTTTTATGTGTTTAGGATTAATTCTGCATATCATAAATATGTATACTGGAGGAGTTAAGATCATTTTAATGATTCCGAGCGCATATTTGACTTTTGAGCAGCCATATTTGATTTTTGAGGCAATGTTATGACCAAATTACATTATTAACACTTCATCGTGCGTAACAAGACCGGAGTACCGCAAAAAAAATTGTCTCTATCAAAAATACTTAAGGTATTTTTAGTGATTTTGGACATGGAAGCAGCCATATTGAATTTTCAAAAATGCCACTGCACCAAATTTTGCACATCCTTCAAAAAATTATTGGCTTAGGTCCTAATAAACTAAAAACTATCGATATAAAAAGTCTGTACTCCATTTCCATCCTTCAGGCTGTGTGCACAAACTTCCACCTGACTATGATATAGTCTATGAGAGTTTCGATTTGAGCTTGCTTATTATTAATTATACCGATTGCTCAAACGCGAAGTAACCATCAATATAAGTGAATAAATAGGGCCGAGCAATATGCATTATCGCTTCTACCATAAGCAAGTTTGTTTTCCCCACAAACCTTGGTGGTGAGTTTATGGAAGTTCCCGCCCCTAATATCAAGTAGAAAACACGATACACTGAAATCGAAACAAGCACCTTTAACTGGTTTATACCAAGTAAGGCAATACAACCCTGGGAACACCTCGTATTTCAGTTCACATGTTGTGAGGTTTACGTATGCTTATTCATCACGGTATAAAAGCAAAGGAAGGCGTATCGTTTATGATAATAATATTGTCTTTAAACCTACATCCGCATTTAGATTATACAAGCATTTACCACGGTGTGAACGAACTAAGATTATTTTGTTTTTATCATGTGACTTAAACGGGGACTGTCTACCGTTAATCTCGATTACCTGGCGGCGTTCTCCAAGCACATTTCCTTAGATGATTATTTGGGCCAAGGTGAAAACAATACACGATTCTTAATAAGCGATATAACCTGTACCATTATAGACACTATCAGTGATTCACCCGGAAGAGTCAAAATATTTGAATTTTTTTCAGAAATACCTTCAAAGTGAAGGATAAGTCTGTAAAATTCTCAGAAGTTACTTTTTCCAACCAAAGAATTGCCAGAAAAAGAAGAAAACGGCTGTGTTCAAAGATGAATCTCGCCATTCATTACGTGTTGTAGTAAGTGTCCGTACGGAGAGTAATGACTAATACATCCAATTTTGTCCTTATTAGATTGTTTCTGGCCTTAGAATATGTTATGGTACCTGTACTTGCTACAGAGATGCAAAAATCTGATGATTTTTTTCGATTTTCCGATTTAGCAGATCACTGATAGTGCTTTTAAGTGAAGTTCAGAAAAAAGATGAGACGTATTCAGGGTTTTGTTAAGACAAATTTTGATCCAATTTTCGTTTAAAGCCGCTATCGATCATTTTATACTGGATGTAAACAAATAACGCCAAGTTTTTTCGAAGTTGAGATTTTTTTTTCATTATTGTATTGAAAATTGTAGTAAAGTAACTTGCAAGTGGTAAAACTAAAAACAACACAAATACAGACGATTTCTGTGCCATTTCTGTCGGGATCCCGATGTTTATAAAGTCAGGAAATAGTAAAAAATGCAGTTTAAGGTAACTTTAACGAGCTCGATCTAATGTCAATTTTCACGAAAAACTATCTTTTGAAATAAAATGATTGTTTGTGGCTTTAATTGACAAAATATATACCCGTGATTACAAGAATGATCACTCTGCCTTTGTTGATAAACATGATAAAGACAAACCACTCTAAACTGCAATGTGTTAATCCAGCAAAGACAGGGAAAATCCAAAAGTCACTCGTTCGAATCCATCCGAGTGTACTTTTAAACGATAAATGTGCGCAGGTTACCCTAAGGAAAAGACACAAGCTCTCTTGAACAAACTGATATTGTATGCTCTGAATCCCATAAGTCTTGCACGAATTCTCAACCTATTCACTATGAGGTAATGCATGCTAATCTACCAAGAGCTGCAGTTCAGTAGCCAGTGGCGTAACCA
Organism: Ophioderma brevispina; assembly: GCA_023653785.1. Lineage (NCBI taxonomy): Eukaryota > Metazoa > Echinodermata > Ophiuroidea > Amphilepidida > Ophiodermatidae > Ophioderma > Ophioderma brevispina. The sequence goes on along the minus strand of JAMKCH010015226.1, from coordinate 21,603 downwards.
GACCTTTGCAAATGGGGGGCTGAAGGGGTGCCAAGGCTTTTTTTGAGGGGGCAAATTTGGGTCCTTCTCCATAGACACTGTACAAAAAGTCAGTTCAAAAAAGCAATGATTGACAACTTATGAAAATACTGTCCTTTGGTGCACCAAAAGAAACAGGAAACAGCAATAGTATTTTTTTTGAGGGGCATGAAATTGGTTTTATAGTTTCTTGTTGACAACAAAACAATAATTGAACCCAGGTAGTACGCGCTGCGTATTGGCGTTATTTGAAGGTTGAAACACTCGCGTCATACCGTCTACATTCGCGCTCCCTGCCAACGTTGCGTCTCGTTGCGTATGTTCGTTGCGTTCAACAGGTTGTTCGATATTTCTCACTGGGTGGTGGTGGTCATTTCTTGTTGTATTTAAGCCCATGAGGATCTCGAAATCGGGTTAATGATGACCTTAACACTTAAAGGCTGACTCAGAGATTTCGAGATGTATTTTTTGTGTAGTAATTTTTTTGTGTAATAATTAATAATAGTCATCCAGAACTGAAGATAGTCACCTAAAATGCTTAATTCCAAAGTTTGCGATGAATCGTACAGGGTGAGTCAAAAAGATTTACACTCGATTTCAGAAAATATAAAAAATATTTAACAAATTTAGAAATTGTTTTTATACATGAAAAACAATAGCTCATTATATCCACTGCCATTGGTAAAAAAAATCAAAAGTTTACCTTTTCGGATATTGCAGATATGGTAAATTAACGAAAACCGCCAAAACCATATTGACCACGGTTGTACAATTCTTCACGTCCACAGCATCAAAGCTGCCATTGAATATATTACTGTCATCTTAATGTTTATTAAAATAACCTTTTCTAAAGTAATCATTACCTAAACCGTGCAAACTGCTGTTGATAATATTTCTTAACAATAGTCAATGACAGTAGCGTAACAGGGGCAGGGGGAATGGGACGCATTGTCCCCTCCCCTATGGTTCTGACCAGGAAATGAGCTTAAGCTACCGGTAAAGCAGGTAAGTGGGAAAAAGGACAAGCAAAAATGGGAGTAAAGAAAAGAGGGAGAAGGGAGAGGAAAGAATTGAGATGCAAAGGTAAAGACAGATGGACGTTGAATGTGTATGTAATGTAAAAATATTGATTCCCCAAAGTAGCCCCCCCCCCCCCTCCCCATCAGATAATGAAGGCATCAGTGGAAAATGTGGGTGAATCGGCTGTATTGCACAGGATTGCCTACGCGAAAAGACTATTTTATGTGAACCATTTCGAACATTCATTGTAATAATGCTCCAAAGTTTGGGTGTAAGGTTCAATAATTTGTTATTGATTTCAGAATAATGAAATAGTTTGACATTTTCTTGATATTTGAAAGTTTACACAAAGGTATCAAAGCAAGCAAGCAAGCAAAGAGTGTTATGATGTACTTGTGTAGACTCATCCAAAGTCTCTGACAAAATTGCACAACAGTGATTCCGTGGACAGAGTGAAAAATGGATACCTCTCTTTAAGCTAGCATAACTTCTCAATGCAAAGTTCAAAAATCAAAATTCAAAATTTCTCTAGTAGGTGAAATACTCTTGTTTTAAAGGTGATAGTCAATATCTTCGGTAGATTTTTCACTGCTGTAGAAAACTTTAAACAACACGAGTGTAAATCTTTTTACGCACCCTGTATATTCCGTTTTCATGCAGTAAACATTTAAGCACAGTAGTGCCAATAGGATACCGTGTATTCCCGATTCGAAATTTTATGACAAAGTTGTGATTTTCTATATGAAGGACTTCGATTTGACCATAGTTATTACGGACAAGCATTGTGTATGCCCCCCCCCAGAAAACCACTTTTCCGAAGGAATTCTTGCACGAAATTTATACCACATGTGAAGGGTCATCAGACAACTCAAATCAGCAATAAAAATGAAATATATTATTTGGGCTATGAATTAGGGGCAAAACATTGTTTTCAAAACACGCGGAAATTGGGTAAAAAGACGGAAAATTTCAATGAGCCTTGCGCTTACATCAAACTTTTTGAAAACTTATTTTATTTTATCTTATAGAAGATCCAACTTACAAATATTTAACATAAAACTTGCACTTTTAGGCAATCTTGTATTTACGGGTGTTACAAAATACACGTCATTTTCCCATAGACTTCGTACAGTAACGGTTTAGCAACGTCCACGATGAAATTTGTTTGTTTCAGCACATAAAGGGATAATTATTTTTATTTTTAAAAAAATGCTCTTTTCATTGAACTGGTACTCTCTTAACGACGAATTGAAAACCGGCGACACCATTATTTTTCCGTGGAAGAACTCGGCCTCCGGGCATCGTTTTTGTGGGCCGCCAGCTATAGCTGGCAGGACCACTTAGGCAATCCGTTGTGCGTGTGTATGTGTGTATGTGTGGATGTGTGTGTGGATGTGTGTGTGGATGTGTGTGTCACAAATTGTTAAGTTTTTTTTTTTAAATTGACCTCAATTGAAAAGTTTAACTTCAATTGGAACCAAACTTTTGTCATAGGTGCACCATGCGATCCCTCATATGTTGATGAGATCAAAGGTCACGTGCCAGGGTCAAAGGTCATGGGGCGGCCCACAGCTTATATCTTTGAATATAGCAAGCGCGAAAGCCGAGAACCGCGAAATTCTAGTTCCAGTTAAAATAATGGCATCACCTTGGTTTCAATTCGTCGTAACAGAGAGTACCGGTTCCCCAAATCATACCCTAGACAAGTGCAAAGCAATCACAATATAGCCATGATAGCCATGACCCAAACCTGCGAACTTTATTTAAAAGTTGTGGAACTTTGAAACAATCGACATTTTAGAAACAATCGTTAGCAGAACAATCTGTATCTTTTGAATTAGAACAGGACCAATTAAGACGTGTACTATAATGGATCCTTCTAGTGAAACGGAAAATGGAAACGTTCAATTTGATTGTGTGGACGACAAGAAAGGACTCTTTGCAGATATTACCATTTCACAATATAAGTAAGTTAATGTTGAATAGTAACAACTTCTAATTAAATCAAATGTAGTGTATCAAATTTATTAACACACACTATTCTGTGGGTCAATTTAGTACACATTTTTGCTTCTGCTATACAAACGGCTGGACACGATTAATATAACTAAATGATTTGGTGATATGCTTCCTTGTGAGGGAGAAGACCTAAAAAGAAAAAAATCGGACCATGATCGGATCACCCTCCTTTAACCAACTACTTTACCACCAACAATCAAATTCCAAACCATTTTACTTTGCAAGACGATATTTTTTCTTTCTCCATGCAGGGCCATGCAAAAGCAAACAAGGGTTATGCTCTTCATTGTATTGGCATCGATGGTGCTCCTCATCGCCATCTGCATAGGATTAATCACAATCCACAGAACCAACACAGACCTTCGTAACGATCTTGAACTCACCAAAATTATAGCTAGAAATTTGTCTGCCACTCTTGAAGGAGTACACCAAGAAGCCGACCAAAAAGGTTCTCCTGCTGGTTATTATCAGGTTTGCTATGATTTATTATATTTTTTTTCCGAATTAATTCGGGTAGACGGTTAAATAATTTGTTCATGCCGTACTTTGTTTTCAGAAGAAAAAGACAAACAAACATACCCAGCTGTAAAATCAACTGTTTGCCAAATCAAGTTTAATGCCTAAAATATCATATCATGCTTTCACCTTTGTTTTTTAAGGTGGATGCTGCATGATCGTGTGCACAGCCGTCTACGGTCAGTACGCGCAGGGATCTCCAAGTAGATTTAGAGCCCTAGCAACACAACCAGTCCTTTTTTTTCGCGACATGACGCGAAGTTTTCTGCGAATGCGCAACGCAGCAATATTGCGTAATATATTGCGTCATTTCATGTGCGGGAAATTTAAAAACAAAAGTGTCTTGCGCTGTTCTTCCATCACATCAAACATTAAAAATGCTTGGATTGCTGTAAAAAGCGAACCAAAGTGTTCGTCTTGTTACAAGGATTAAAAAACGATATAGTTTGTACTACCTTTGACGTATGGTTATAGAGACAAAAATCATCAAATATCAAAGGTCATCACGAAAGGTTAACTCTTTAATATTACTCGATTCTTTAAAAAAAAAATGGGCTCAAATTGGGCATCTTTCCTCAAAGACTGCAACAAAAACATTTTGGACCGTTTAACGTATTAAAACATATTAAAATTCGAAGATCAATAGAGGTCAATGGTATTGACCTTGTATGTCATTTATCACGATAAACATACAAACGAGAGTGCCAACTAGTTTTGTTGCAATCCCTGTGGAAACGTTAACAATTTGAGACAATTTTTAAAGAAATCGGTGCAATATTAAAGATTTAACCTTTGGTGATGACTTTTGACATTTGACGAATTTTGTCTTTTACCTCCGCACCAATACCTTGTAGGTAGTACAAATTATACCTTTTTTAAATCCTTGTAACAAGACGAATAACTTTGGTTCGCTTTATACAGCAATCTAAGCATTTTTAATTTTTGACCCCTGTATTAGGAATTTACCCCCCCCCCCCCCCCCCCCCCCCGGATTCCGCCACACTTCACATCGAGGGGAACACCGCTAAATTTGTTCATCAACCTTCATAGAATACAAATCCACTGAGAAATGATGCTCTGCTTTCCACGGTCACGGAATTGCTCCAAATGACCTAACTATAATGATTTGTTGTGTTCACACGGGTAGAGATGTTTTTATACTAAACATTCTTAACTTTAAAAAGAGAGTAAAATATTTAAAATACGTGTTTTAGATTGTTTTGAATGGAAAATTGAAAACCAAATTCACTGATAAGAGCGCCATAACGTCCTACTTTATTAATTGTCATCGTTTTGTAGTACTTGATAGTGAAAATGCCACTTCCTTTCATTTGACCACAATCAATTCTACTTAAAGGGATACAATGGCATGAAAAAATATTCAGACATAATTAAAGGGACCCTTACTGAAATTACTTCCACAATTTTTGAAAACAACCTGTGTGTTTACATTTTGTAAAAAAGGGAAAAGTAACTAATATTATTTTCCTTCTAAGCTTTACTTCTATACCAAGGATGCTGACATTACTGCCAGCAAGCTTGAAAAGCATGCAGTCATCAGCTTACAGACCATTGCTATTGTATATGTGCTTTCTTCTTAGCGTATCCACAAGTCATTGGAAATGGCTTGTGGTGGTGTCAGGATTTATTCAACTGAGTAAGCTGATCCGGGGCCGCGTGTATCCATGATACGGACGCTCCTATACATGGCCTCCATTTTTTGAGACTGGGGCGAATTGGGAACAGTCAGGGGTTTACACCCTACTCTTATTCGACACTGACTGCGATGTACATGTACAGTTGTGACTCTCTGTACACGTGACCGATGGCTTAACGTCGCCTCCGAAGGACGGGATGCTTTCATGATTCATTTGCCCAATTCCAAGTGAACCATGGAGGAGAGCGGTATTCTGTATTTAATCAATAGCTCGTATACAGATCAAATCCAGAATTGAGCACCCTAATAAATCCCGGCAAGTGACCCCACCGGGATTCGAACCCGGGATTATTTTGGTAAATTTGCGCGACAGGCAAGCACCCTAACCGCTAGGCCAGGCTCTCCATATGTATATGTGCTAATCCTGGCTTAATGCACCATTCACTTGTCAGATCAATATCTTACTTCAAGCCTGAGTATAATGTCTGAATCCTAGTCTGAATGTTTTTATAAGCGGACAAGATAGCTCAATCAGGTAAGCGCTCGACTCCAGTGTATGCTCATTCATGCATATAGGCGTGTGTTCGAGCCCTGTGAGATTCAGCTATATTGTAATTTCCCTGGACAAGAAATTAACCGCTTGATTGTCCCGATTTACCCATGCGAGATTTGGGAAGCTGGTCCCGGCTGCGATGGTTATCTCGATGTATGTTTGCTGATAAGGGAAAGCGCTGATCCCGATCTGCTGCATCCCTTGAAATGATGCTAATGGTTTATGGTATGGTTGGGCCACAGTGATCAGCGGCCATTTGTGAAAGCGCTTAGAGGCCAATAGCATAAGGCGCATATAAATCTCTGCTATTTACTTTATTATTTTTTGATGGTTTCACAAAACAGCTTGATACATTGTAATTCTGTAAGGATCTATTTCATTATGTCTGAACATTATTTCATGCCATTGTGTCCCTTTAATTTAAATATCATTTCTCCTAACATGCAGGATTTAAAATCAGATTCACCAAACAACAACACTGGCGCTGTATATACCCGATGGGGAAATTCTAACTGTCCGCGTACTGCCGAACTGGTATACGATGGTAAGATACGTTTTTGTTTGTTTGTTTGTTTGTGTGTGTGTCTGCCTGTTTGTTTATTTCATACACCGATAATCACTAACCGTGTAAATCCCATTGGAATGGGTGAAAATAGCTTACTGACATGAACGTCCTTTGTTCGACAGTAACCTGTTGGCCTGGTATCTTTTATTCAGTATCTTTTATTATTATTATTATCTACATGTATACTACTAAAAAAAATGGATCTGTCTGTCTGTCCGGTTATGCATATCGTTACCCTTTGACATATGGGGTTGATATTTTGCATTATGGTAGGGGAGGACATTCTGACGTTTGTTATCAAGGTTTCAGAGTGACCCAAAAAGTCAAAGGTCATCTAGAGGTCAATTTCAGGTCAATTTGCGTAAAAATACCCTGTCTATCTGTCCGGTTATGTATTTCGTTACGCTTTGACATATGGGCCTGATATTTTGCATTATGGTAGGGGAGGAGAGTCTGACGTTGGTTATCAAGGTTTCACAGTGACCCAAAAGGTCAAAGATCATATAGAGGTCAATTTGCGAAGAAATTGGTCAAAAAGAACACTGATCTGGGCACAGAACAAATCTGAAGTCAAAGGTCACACACATAAGTCAAAGGTCACACACGGGGGAAATGCACTAGTTATTATTATTATTATTATTATTTTACCCAGACCAAAATGTGCAATGACTTGACAGATATTTTTTCTGTGGCGTTTGTGGTTCTTGTAAAGGTTTTGCAAATAACACAACTGGAAGAACTTTCGCTTCATTTAAGCTTAGAGGATCAGACTTGTCATTTATTGATTCTTTTCAATACAATTGACTTTAAATCTAAATGTGCAGTTTCATAGGCACCCATTCCTCTCTTTAAATCTGTTAAACATATTACATCTAAGAATGCATATTCCAATGGGTAAACCCTTTGGGAATGCGCATTGTCAGCTTTAAAAGTTTTTTTTTTTTTAGGGTATCCCTGTCAAATTCTGAAGTTATCATTTAGTCAATGAACAAAGTTGAGCCACTATGTTACTATATGATACACTGATAATCACTAACTGTGTAAATCCAATCGGAATGGGTTAAAACAGATCTGTTATAGCTCTCATTTTCCTGGGCCGATTACCATGGCATTTTCATTTCTTATAAACAATGGTATGATTAATATGCCCTGTGAAGATGAAATACTCAGTTTAATTATTTTTTTTTTAGAAATTAAAGTATATCTACTTAAACAACTTTCGACGACACCCTGTACAGAAATAGAGATTAGAGTCTTTTCCATAACACATTCAAGGGAGATTAAAATGACTTTTGCCCGCAAATAAAGTCAAACAAGTACAACTTAGAATATCCGGTGCTTTATCTGAAAATCACTTCGTAAGTAACATTTGACTATAATTAGAGAAAAAATTAGATTGGTAGGCTATGATATCTCCAAGTAAATGGTATATGGAGAGTAAATTTGAGGCAATTTACTCCCGCGCTCAACGATTTGACATCGATTTGCCCACTGTTAGGCGTACCGACTTTACAGCAGCCCGTGCTGAGCGTTTAGATATGCTATGAGATTGGTGATTCGTAACTAAAAATTATGTTGAAAATGTTGTGATTTTAGCCTGTACCTGGCGTGGTATTGTTGTATCTCCTCTGTATCTTACAATGTCCTTAAGTGCCCTTTAGGTCGAAACTAAATCCAGTTGTAAACCTTGATAGGGTATTCCCGTTGAACTACTTTTCGGCTAGTTTTCGCGGAATTATAGTGTCATCATGGGTAATGTTACGTTTAGATTGCTTCCTTAATTACTTATTGGGTTTGGCATACCGGCAGTGTTGCACAGTCACGCAGATAATGTGTTCGTATGATTGTAACCAGAGATGTGTTCAAAAGCGACAGGGGTACATCCTTGGTTGTATCGGGTGATTCCCTTATTAGAATAGAGATTTTGCAATTCATGGTAGGGTGGACTTTGTACTTACGAAGATCGTCTAATTTAAATAGGACCACGAGAAAAACACTGCAACTACAACATCAACAACAACACTGCAACAACAATTCCAACAACAACAAGCATTGTAGGTCAATCGTTAGTTCTATCGTTTTCGCGTGCATCTGTGTCTTCCACTTCCACCGCCCCTGTTTCCGGGCGAGCTTGGCCTCGTGTGAACGGGGAGAAACTCTTGAGAAATTGTAAAGCTTTACGCCATCTACCGTATATAGATGGCGAACTTTGCTCACGTAAAGAAGTCTTGGTGATAGTGGCGTTTTTAAGGCTGTGTTATTGTTTAGTAGATGAAAGGGGCAATGTATAATGTTAACAGCAAAAAGGTCCAAAATACATTGAAATGATCTGGGTCAGTTTTTGGTAAATCTTAAAATCTGGGTCCAATATAATAGAAAAAAACTTTTCAGTCCAAGGTTGCTTAGTTTGTTTATTTATTTGTAAACTATATTTTGAGTCGTTTTTTTTTTCTTATCAAGGTTGTTGCGAGTACCTTCCTGGTGTCAAAGCAGGCTTATCACAATAGTAGTAGACCGGTGTGAAAGTAATCATAGTCCGGCAGGTATCATAGTCCGGGCTCCATAGACGACAACGGAATAAAGCGTGAAACTAATGTTGCGTAAAGAGTCAACTGAATCGATTGCCCTATTGTTCACCATTGTTCCCGGACTGTGAGCCCGGAGGACCATATCTCCTGCCACACCGGCCTACATATTTTAGTTTACTCTTTTCCTATCCAGTATTATTGTTATACCAACACTTAAATATTCTAATATGTATACCTTTTAAAATTGTTTGCATATTTTAACAAATCTGCTTTTAACCAATCTGTTATTATTATTGTGTAACCTATATGGAGGACGATGCTAAAGTGGTTACCTACCTAATAATATGATTTTCAGCTATTCGGTTAAAATCGACATTTCATTTAGAAATGAATGATGAATTGCAAACATAATATTAACAATAGTTAAGACATTCTTACGAATTTGGCTAGTGCTAACTGCACAAATCGTCATGTTTGTTTAATTTAAAAATTCGAGGATACTTTTACATTACATGCATGTACCTGTCCAATATTTCCACGAATACATCTTTTAGTTGTGGGAAATAGCTTTCATAGGAAAGTAAGTATATTTCAGAGGAATAAACACTATTGATGGCACACATTTATTTTATTCTAGGGTTTTTAGGTTTGATATGTGTGACTTGTACATTGATCGATTATACAAAAGAATTTCACGGTTTTTTAACCAAAACTCTGGTCATTGATGGCGTACATCAGCACGACCACATAACAGGGAAAAAATTAAAATTGGTTATACAAATTCAAAATGGCGTTCCAAAAACCGATTTGTATAACGCGCAGTAAATTCTACTGCCTAAAAATGAAAAAAAAATAACTTTTCCGACAGACTTTTTTTCCATAAAATTTGGCTCATAATAGTACAGGGGCGGCGCCAGGGTAAAATCATAGGAGGGGCGAAACATCATGGAAGGTGAAACATTACAAGATGAACTCATATAGGTTAAAAAACCCGAGTTTTTGCACAATTTATTACTTAAACCCCTGTTTTTCCTGAATTTTGAAACTCGGGGGGGGGGGGCGGCCGCCCCTTGCCACCCCTCGGCGCCGCCCCTGTAATAGTAGGAGGTCAATACAATTACATTGCTGAAATAAATATTTAAAAAAGTTACTCCAGTACGATTTAAGTAGCAAAACAAATTTTGAATAGCGCCACCAAAATGCTTCTTCACGTTAATGAGTATAAAACGCCATAACCGATTTGATTTTTTTCCACCAAAATATGCGCAACTTATATTTAGGCAATTACATCAAATCTTGGGCAAAAAAATTTAGCGTTAAACATGGCGCGCGAAAAACGAAATCCTGGGTCCATATGGACCCCGCTTAAGTGTTAATCTGCTAGCCGGTAATTGACTTGTACCGTAATTCATTCCCTCATACAATGGGCGATGGAAACCCAGAATCCACGTATTGTAATTACGATCTCAACATGTGAGGTTTCAATTAAAGGTCCATAGCCTCGTCCCCAAAACCAGGGATTTCACCGGAAGTGGTCAAAATTTTGGTGTCTGAAAAAGCTTCTATTTTCTCATTTACCCTGTGAAATCTTAGGGATAAAGGATGTTTGGTTTGGTTGTTATGAGTAAAAATTGCGCCATTTTGTTCGACCAATACGGTACGGGCTTATAAAAGAAACTTTACAGATGGGGTTTGGGTCAAGGTCATCCAATCAAGATGAAAGCTTAAACCAAGTCATACCCTTTAACGATTAGATATTCTAAATCGTTTCCAGGATTGACCAACCGAAAAAAATGCCGGTGTGGCAGGAGATATAGTCCTCCGGGCTCACAGTCCGGGAACAATGGTGAACAATAAGGCAATCGATTCAGTTGACTCTATCTTCACGCAACATTAGTTTCTTGCTTTATTCCGTTGTCGTCTATGGAGCCCGGAGTATGGTTCCTACCGGACCATATCTCCTTTTACACCGGTTTAAGGCGGTTTGCGCACTGATTTAGATTCCAACTAAGCACACATTTAATGGTCGAAGCAAGATATTGCCGTGCACCGATATATATTTTTTTTTAATTTATTGATTTACTTATATATGGCTTTGTATTTTCTGCAATAGGCTTTGTTGGTGGAAGTTACTATTCACATTCAGGGGGAGCTGCACAATATCTATGTCTACCTCATCAGCCAATTTACGGAGAAGTAAACCCAAATCAACATAACCGTAGAGCCACTATATTTAGCACTGAGCTTCAATATCCAGGATTTGCAGCTCTAGAACACCTACAACACCAAGACGCAGCGTGTTCAGTGTGTCTAACCCTTAACAGCCGGGTATCGGTTCTCATGGTGCCCGCACAAAACAGATGTCCGGTGGGATGGACGGAAGAGTATCATGGGTATCTCATGTCGGCATCGCAAGAAAATCAGCGTACTGAGTACCTGTGTGTGGATTCGAACCCAACACTTTTGCCTAACGGTGCCAGAGACGTAAATGGAGCTTTGCTGTATCCAGTGGAAGCGCGGTGTTCTCAGGCTAATTTACCGTGTCCGCCGTATGTTGATGGAAATGAATTGTCTTGCGCAGTATGCAGCAAATAATATTTTCAGTAATTATAGGGTATGTAAGGTAATTGCATGGAAGAAAGAGATTAGAAGGAAGCACATCGACCCACTTGGCTTTTGAACGATCTAGGCTGCCAGTCCTAGACTCTTGAAAACATTGACGGGCATCTCCATTACCATCGGCAGCACAACTATCTTCAACTGTAAGGAATTTAGTTGTGGAATTTGACATCTAATGACTATGTCCCATCAAGTCACTGCCATTTGCAAAACCATAAACTTTAATCTCTGGAACCTTTCTCGAGTCAGACTTTACATCAATGAAACCACCTGTCACCATGCGATCCGAGTACTCGTCACCTCTCGTTTAAATGCTAATTCCCTCTTATAAGGCTGCTCTGCAAAAGAACTCAAACGCCTTCAAAGACTTCAAAACAAGGCTGCTAAGGTGATCTTCATGGCAAAAAAGCATGACCATGCATCTCCCCTGCTCCGCCAACTCCACTGGCTTCCGGTGCGTGAAAGAATCGAATTTAAGACCCTTACTTTTGTTTTCAAATGCCTGTCAGATGGTGCTCCTTGTTATCTAACTGAACTTATCATTCCTTATCAGTCAAACCGCAGTGGTCTTCGTTCCAGTTCTGACAATAAACGTCTTGCCATACCACATACACATTTGTGTTTTTCTGACAAAGGTTTTTATGCAGCTGCACCGAGATTCTGGAACAATCTTCCCTTTCACATCCGCCATGCTACTTCACTCAGTCAGTTCAAAAGTAACCTTAAGACTCACTTATTTTAAGTTCATTGTTGTTTGATTTGTTGTTTTTCTTGTACAGCGCTGTGATACCACTTGAGTAAGAGCGCTTTATAAATGCCTGCATTACATTACATTACATTACATATTACTGCTGTACCGTTGGGTGTATATTTTCACTGAAAACTAGTATAATTTCACCAAAGATGGTCCCATTAGGGGCCGGGTATATTTTAACTGAAAATTGGTCCCGTTAGGGGTCACTTTCAGAACCCTCGGAACGAGCATGAGTGCCCAATGAAAATCCAAGACGGCACCCGTGTCAAACGTTCAAATTTAATCAAACTTTCATCCTTTATTTCTCACATTGGGCAGTCTTGAGCACTAAAGCTGAACGCGTAACGATTAACAAACACTGCGTATTTAACGAAGCAGCGACAAATACATTGAATATATATACACCTAACGGTACAGCAGTAATATGACATCCTTACTGTGCTATTTTAAATATATTTTCCAATAGTATGATTCCACTTATATACTGTCTTCTGAAATTCCACTTATAATGTATTATAAACATCTTTACTTGTATGCAAAATATTTTTATTAATATTGTAACAATTAATTTTTCACTGTAATGCATTATTTACATAATTATTTTTTACATATTGTTTTTTGCTGTATTCTATGATGAACAAATAAAAAATTGATTGAAGATTGAAGGTAATTTGCAGTGAGATTATACCCATTGCGTGACCTGTTCTCAATACATGAAAAAAGATACACATTTAAAATAGCCAATATACAAGAAAAATGACACTTGTGCTACTACAAGGAAAAATACACACAGGGTTATCTTGCTGATATGTTTAGGTTAATTTTTCCTATTTGTATCATTGAACCATTCACAATCACAACTGAATTTGTACCCCTAGCGGGACTAGAACTTGATTATTGTGAATTTGATACCCCTATAGCGGTAGTCCCGCATTTGCAGCTAGTCCCTCTTTTTTTCGGAACGAGCATGGGTTCCCGACCAAAATCCAAGAACCCCCCGTGCGTGTTGATCGGTTTCCATGTAAGCCGCCATATGTTTTAGTATTTACTTCGCAGCATTCATCGCGTGCTGATTCCCGATGATCCGGAATCTTTACGCAATGAAGAAACAACCACGAACTGCGAATTTTCTCGAACGAGAAAATCGGATTAGGATTATCCTCCGAAGGGCCACTTGATTTTTTTTTTTTTTTTTTTTCACTTTTATTTTTGGGTACAATTAAAGAGTACATAAAATGCAACCAGAATCAACTATTAACTCAATTTGACCGAAAAATCAGATTCGACACTATGTCGTGACCACGACGATATGTTTAGGTTCATTTTTCCTATTTGTATCATTGAACCATTCACAATCACAACTGAATTTGTACCCCTAGCGGGACTAGAACTTGATTATTGTGAATTTGATACCCCTATAGCGGTAGTCCCGCATTTGCAGCTAGTCCCTCTTTTTTTCGGAACGAGCATGGGTTCCCGACCAAAATCCAAGAACCCCCCGTGCGTGTTGATCGGTTTCCATGTAAGCCGCCATATGTTTTAGTATTTACTTCGCAGCATTCATCGCGTGCTGATTCCCGATGATCCGGAATCTTTACGCAATGAAGAAACAACCACGAACTGCGAATTTTCTCGAACGAGAAAATCGGATTAGGATTATCCTCCGAAGGGCCACTTGAGAGAATATGAATAACAATTGCAATTATGGGGCGGCAGATAGATCGTTCAAAAGTCAAGTGGGACGATGTGCTCCCTTCTTATCTCTTTCTTCCATGTTTTAACGAAGGTGGTGGTTTTTGACATTTTTCGGGTATTGTTTCTGTATTCTGTGTTTTGGAGTTCCAAAACTTTTTCGGCCTGTTATAGTTACCACCAAAACACTGGGTGTTTGCAAAAGGCGCCCATCATGGACTTGGCAAACTTGACGGAATAAACCCTGTGGTTTATTCCAAAAGGTTGCCAAAGTGGGGTCACACTTTCAAATACGCCCATAACAGGGCTTCAAAGGTGCTTGTTCCGATTGTTGTCTATCGTGTTCTCTACTTCATTATGAGAGCATGGTACATGTACACATTGACCATCACGTACCGTGGGAAACATACTTGCGGTTTTGATGCTTGACGCCGATAATGAAAGTGCAACGCCCTATTACACTGTAATTTTGATGGTAACCATTAAAACGTGTTAGTTTTTTTATATGCTCTATCTTGAGAAAGACATGGATTTGAAAGCTGAAAATTTCAGGACGACAATGAGGAAAAATACGGCCCCTTTCATCAGATATCAAAATTTATAATACTTCCGGGTAAATCAGGGGGGGTGTCAAAGGACGATCGGAACAAGCCACCTTAAATCACATTAAAGAGAACCTCAGAATGCCCAAAGGGTCCAGAAAAGACAATAGGCAATCATACCATAAGGCTAGAAACTGCACCCTGTTTCGGACTAGAAATCCCTGCACCTGTTAATAAATTGCAGGACAGGTGCTCTATTATCTATTAAAATATGGCCGTGAGCCAGAGATGCACTGCCAGCATACAATGCCTTGAACTGTCATGAAAATTTGCATGCTTTTATGAACAGGTGCATCGGTTATCGTATGGGGTCAAAGGTCATTTTTCCCCACGGCTGAGGTTCGTGCTCTTCGAACACAATGTGCCTCTAGTTCTTATTTGATTCTCTTCTGATTCTTCTTTCCCATGCTCCTTAAAATTACTACTAGTACCAACATCGCGTTTTAACCAATATCAACAAAGTTGGTGAAGACACCACTGACCCAAGCTTCATATCGGGTGTACTCAAGATTGGGGTCAAAGGTCACGGAACCGGAAGTAGCCGCCCTTTTGTAAAAATCTTTTAAAAGCCTACTTGTCTTACAGATAACAAGCTATAGATTCCAATTTTTGTTCACAAGAAATCCTTGACCATCCTCATATAGGAATTGTACCCGATAAACGACGGGAGTTCATAACATTAAAATGGAACATACCTAAATTAATAGCAAAAATGCTATATATCAAAAACGATAAGACTTGGATAGGTGTGATGTCGGCAAAAGTTGCGGGATAGAGATGAAGGACGAATCATATGACAGAATATTAGCTTCAAGGGTCATCTGTAAGATATGCAAAATGAGCTACTTAAGATGCAAAAACGCTATAACTAATCAACCAAATAGGTATAAATGTTATATTGGTCACAAGAAAACACGGATAAAGCTCATTATCCGTGCTTCAAAACATGGGGTCAAAAGGTTTCAAATGGGTGTCATCATAAGTCAAATCTGAAAGAAGCTTTTAACTGACTAATCTCATTATGCCATCGTGATGCATCGATGAATTATGGAAAAAGAGTCCACGGTGACCCCGCTCTGTGACCCAACGTTTAGGGGTCAAAGGTCACATATGCCAATATCAAATTGCCCATATTGCAAAATACCATATACCAACTTGTAGGGATTAATGAAAGAAAGATGAAATAAAAAGTCTACAGTGACCCTGTTATGTGACCAAGGGTGAGGGTTTTAAAGATCAAATTACCAAATGCGCAAAAATTCCACGGACTAAGGTCCTTGCTCTTTGAGCACAAAAATGTCTCTTAGTTTGTTCTGTATTAATTTTCTGGTTATCTTTTTGTCTTGCCTCAATTTGTTTTAAACACAAATGAGTAAAAGGTTTAAGTATAGTTTTGCGGCGAGAGAAAGTGAAGATGAGTTCGTGGCTTACACAGTCTGATCAGCGGTGAATCAAGGAAGTTAAGCAAGTCGGGGCCCGGTCAGTGCTTGGATGGGGAGACCAGAGAGACCAGGTATTATCCGGGTGATCTTGTGGTTTTGACTATCCTTCCACTTATGATATATTTTGTTTCCTCTCCTAAAATTATTTAGTAAGAAAATCTTGCCTGCGTAAGTTTCTAACGAAAAGAGACAATTTGTAACATTTTAAGTTTTTCCGCACGTGTACGTATTGAAGTATAGACTATGGGCACCTCAACACTAAACCTTTAAGACTTGCATGTTTTACGGCCTATATCCGAAATAACTATAATTTATTAATAAAGTTTTGTATATTCCATTTCTCTACAATTTTTAATTTTAATAATATCAATTTTTTTTATTTATGGTTACCTATCAGGTATTTCATTTCTAGTTATTTAAGTAGGAAGCTTAACATTTGGGCAAATCTGAACTATCAGTTGGATTGTTGGCTGTCTCCTCAAGCCAAAAGCCAACTCATTCTTCCACTCGCTGAGATTTGGGACAGCGCAACGTTGTAACATAGGTTTCATTGCAGCAGGGCAGATGAAGAGGCCGTCATGAAATTTGTCACGGGACCGCTTCAGTTATCGTACTGATTAATTAAAGTACAAAATTCAGAACAAACAGTCTTTTCAGGACTACAATTAATACAAAAGCGTATTGGTCAGTGTTGTTGTTGTTGTTTTCTATCCTTTTAATTAGTTCCGTGTCCTTATACGCAATGAAATAAAAATTGCCCAAATCCAAATCTCTAACTCCTGGTTTCCTATTATCGTGGTCTGTGGGTAAGACTGTATGAGGATATCAGTGTTATATAAAAACATTAAATGATTTGTAGAGATAAATAAAGTTAACAACAATGAACTGCGAATTTGAAATAGTTATGATTGATGCTGATAATGGTATTGTCGGAGTGGGTTCCCGTATCCAGGACGTAGTTCCTTCGGGAGCGCTAGTTCTGTGATGCGACTCAAACAGGCACCGTCTTCCTTGTAGGTAAAACGCTTTCAGCCGGGCGTAGATTCCATGGAGGATAGAAATGGCTACTAACTAGTCAAAGGGCGCCGCCAAACCAAGATATTCCTCTTAATAAAGGATAAAGTTTTTAAAAAAGCAAATGATAATAGAGATAAAATTAACAGCAATGAATTAATTACAAAACAGATTTGCGAAATTACGGGAAAATTAATTAGATATGATGATGTGATTGATAATGGATGGCTGGAAGTGGGTTCCCGTATCCAGGACGTAGTCCCTTCGGGACGCGCTAGTTCTATGGTACGGAATCCAAACAGGCCCCGGGGCCCCTCGTCTTCCTTGGTAGTAAACGCCTTCCGCAGGCGTAGCTTCAATGGAGGATAGTGACTATTCAAAGGGTTGCCGGACAAAAACCAATATGTCTCTTCTAACATATGTATGATGACGCTATCGATTGCATCTTACAAAAATATAAGCCAAGCATGTGAAAACATACCTAAAAAAATACGCACGAAGAGTTGAAAATGGGAATATTTCGGCGTTATTCGTGACTTCTTTGCTTTCCATGGATTTTTATGTTCTGACATATAGTTATAAATAGTTATAAATATAAAACAATAGTCGCACGTGCGACATATACTGGACTATAAACTATGCTTATAAACGGAATTATGCGTGGTTTCTATATGTACACGTATACACGATCATAACGTGCGGGCGTCGATGGTGCAGGCTTATTGGCGGTGGGCCTTTTATACGTTAAGGTCTGAATCTTAATACGGAGATTTTTAGGCCCTGCGGATTATACGGCCGAGCGGCTTATTTTCCGAAAATTACGGTATATTTTATACGGTGTGTAAGCCATTTAACAGATAGCTCTTTTCACAGATATATCCCTTGCTCTTGAAATGCAATAGCAACCTATTTTATCAAGTTTCCTGTTCGACTTGAGTTTTTATCATCCCTTTTGTCTTGTTTTTTTTTTTTTTTTAATGTTTTCTTTGTATTTCAATCTCTTAGTTGGTTTTCATCTTTCCTAGAGTGGAAAGCTGGAACCATAGAAAAGCTTCCTTCAGTTATTTGGTATTTCCCCATACATCCTCCCACACCTCCCCTAATTTCATTAAGCTTTTATTTTGATTCTGGATAGGCCAAGAAAAAAAAACAAGTGGTCTCAGAAGACCGTGGTGCCCATTTTGATTTTAAATTGGTCTTTTAGTGCACTATTTTTTATTTTAGGTTTTGTGCTCACTGAAACACTTTTTTTTAATTGTCAGATAAAAAGAAAATCGGCGCGAAGCAGCCAAAAAAAAAATTGAGAAAAGTGGTTTCAAAAAATGCAATAAAAAAATGCATTTGCAATTAGCATTTTTCTGAAAAAAAAATGCATTTCGCCATTGCAATTTCACATTCTTCTGAGACAAAACTTGTTTTTTTTTTTGCTTATATCTTCTGCATTGGAATTATGATTCAATATACAATATCATACAGTGTATTCCTGAAATAAACGACTTACTTTTGTGTTTCAGTAGAAGTAGATTTGGGTTGAAGTGAGCCATGGTGTGTCATTACTTAAAAGCAATGAAATGTAAAATGATGAAATAAGCACTAACATGCAAGCCAATAGGAATACAGAGTAAGCAATGTAGTGTTGTGTACACTTTAGTATGATGCATATCGGTGACAATAAGATAGATATACATATAGGAGTCATTTAGTTGAGTCATTAAAGGTGGGCGTTCCGATCGTCTTTGGGAAACCACCCCGATTTACCCAGAAATAGTATGGATTTGATATCAGATGGAAGGCCGTATTGTTCTCATTGTCGTCCTGAAATTTGAGCCCCTCAAATCCATTTCATCCCAAGAACAAAAAAAACCGCAGAATTAATGGTTAAACCATCAATAATAGCACCATATTGAATAGGGCTTGCAATGTGCTTACTGCTTCTACCATTAAAAAAGGCAAGTTTGTTTCCCAGGGTACTTTGATGGGCCGTATGTATAGGCTCTCAAATAGTAGAGCCGTAGAAGAAGACAATCGATAAAATCGGAACAAAGACCTTAACATTGTTCTAACCAAAAGCTCTATCCATGATATGAAATGCATTAGCAACTTGAAAACAATATTGTCTTTTATAGACTTACTTCAGAAAATGTACCATTTTAGTGCATATCAACATGTAGAGAGACAAAACATTTCACATCCAGAAAGCATGCAAATGTACCAATTTGATGAATCTCTACCAATGGAAATTGGATTATTATTAAATTTTGCTTGTGCAAATCATTGCCAGGAATTTCCAGAATGCGAAATGCACCATGTTTGGTCATTTCTGCATGGAAGGTGCACTGAAAATGTTGCATGTTTACATGCAGAAATGCAAAGCAGATTGGTATTTCTAAAATTTCCAAATTGGAATGATGTCGTGACCAATGGCATGGAAAACAGGGCTATGACAGAGCTGGCTGCGCTTCTGTGTTCGTAGTCAATAGACATGGGCTATCGGAGCTTGTGTGATGCTGCATCAACTGAAAAAAATTTGATTTACTATTAGGAGAAGTGCATACTGGAAATTTTTACCAGCACGTACTACTAACACAGTGACGTTCTGAGCAACATTGATTGCTGTTACAATGTTCCATAGGCTACTGTGCTGTGATTTCTTTTACAAAACAGAAAAAAATACAATTTCTGATTTTTTGCAGAAGAAGCTACAAATAGGCTAATGGTCAGGAAGAGACAAAATCCTGCCATTTCTTTTAGGGCAGGGCGGCATCATGACCTGCGTCAAAAACATCATCGTTTCATCCCACAGTACCGAAAAGTTGTACACCTTTGGTAGGTAGTGCGACCATTATATATCAACGCTAGAGAGAGTAATCTAAAACTGTGGTTATCACTTTTCAATATGGGCCAATTTAAGTTACACAGGGGGTCAAAATAAAAAATGATCCAATTCATGTTGAAATGTGCCATATTGTCCATCCAAAACTGTTATAAGGTTGGTACATAGATGACCATTGGTTTGGAGTTCTAGGAGTAATGCCTAAAATTGTTATTAAAAAAGTCAATCTCCATACGGGGTCAAAATATGAAGTGGCCTCCAATTTGGTAAAAAGAAAACCCAAATGGCTAATTAGTTTATGTGTCAAAATAAGGAATAGTGTGTAGCATATGCAATGAATAGTTACCATGCTATGTGACAAAATAGGTCATGGGGCAACATACCAATTGGCATTGACCTCCTTTGACCGGTATTTGTTAAGTAAATGTGATGCGATCAAGCAAAAGAGTCTGAAGTCGGTCAGATTCATTTTTACTGTTCCATGGAGCTGTATGCCCCATTTAAAAAGCTACATTTTTGCTGAAACCCCCATGATGCAATTGACCAATTAATCCAAAAGATATAATCAGTTGAAGTGTGGCAAATCAAATAGCAATCAAAGACTTTCTCCTTTGTTGGTATATCTCAAAATCAATATTTGAGGACTTCCGATCATTTTTGCTTGATCACATCACAAATATTTTAGCATAACCAAAACTACTTTTTGGGAGTCCTCAATATTCCTCAGGCAATAATTTGTAAACCAGTTAAAAATTATCAGAGTAATTTTTAATGTGGTTGAACTTCTGTACAATTAAGGTGCGTGTTCCGATCGTCTTGGGACCCCCCCTGATTACCCGGAAGTAGTAGCGATTTGATATCATATGAAGCCGTATTTTTTCATTTTCGTCCTTGAAATTTGAGCTCTCAAAACCATCACTCCCAAGATATAAACAAAAAAACGCGTTTTGTAGTGGTTAACCACCAATATTAGCCACAGTATGAATAGGCTTGCAACATACATTATTGCCTCTAACCATCAAAACCGCAAGTTTGTTTCCTCCAAACGGTATTGAGGGGTTGTATGTGCAAGTGCCTGGCTCTCATATCAAGTAGAAGGGAACACAATAGACATAAATCGAACAAGCCTTTAAGATGACTATTTACCATTTTTGTCAGTTAGTCATTTGTAATCTAAAGCCAATGGTCGGAAGAGTGGGTTACCAAACTATACATTTTTGAAATCCCCTTAGATGGAATGGGAGCAATGTATATGGCCATACTTTCCAATGTGAAATGGGCATATTTTAAAGTTTTTACCCCGAGGTCACTTTAACTGGCCATATTGAAAACAGGACCCCAGAATTTGAGAGTACTAATTACCCAGCAAGGGGCATACAAAACTACCAATGGTGTTAAAACCTTTTCTGTAGTAGTGGAGGGTGAACAAAATCCTGAAATAAGCCCCCTTATGAAATTTGTCCTACTAGGTCATGTAAGAAGGGCTGGGATATTGAAATGCTTGCGTGTGGTGTAAATCATGTGGAATATATGGACATGGTCAATTGAAACAAAGTCGGATGTCTGTAGTGTTCAATTTTTAGTGTTTTGATTTTTAAGCTGCATTCGACCATTCAAAATGACCTACATTTTGGATTGAAAACGTTACATTTGGACAACCAGTTCCATAGGTATGATAAATTTTTGACTTATCTAAACAATTGAACAAATACTAGCCTAGGTACGAATTACAAACTTTTTACTCATTTCTCAAACTCAATATCAGCGACAT
>JAMKCH010015225.1:0-44980 GCA_023653785.1 Ophioderma brevispina | reverse complement strand
CAATATGCACTGGTTAGACAAACAAATTGGTACACCAATCTTGCCTGATGGCATCATCAACAGATTGTATAGTTCATGTATACCGCGTATGTATCGGCTTACACAATTGGTCAAGACGCAGACAGTGACCATGTATAAATAACCGTTTTGCATGGCTGCCGTGACTATGCCGAAAGTAGTCAAATCACGCATTTCATACTGAATTTGATATGTAATGATTTATTTTGTAAGTCATAGTTAGTGTAAGGATGAAAGTACGTATAACATGATGTTGTTTAGGCCCGGACCAGCGTCATACCCAAAATACTATGAATGAACCCTAATTCATCAGTGTAAACAATATTTCTATTTGGACCTTTGACCCCATAACTAAAGTCAAAGAGAGGATCGACCATTGCATTTATTCACTTTAACCTGAGCAACATGATGGTACACTATTTTCACTGCTTAGCATAGTTTCAGTTTGACCTTATTTTGGTAGCCTATATTTGATATTTCACTGTGGTCCACATCACAGCATACTTACAAATATAATCGTATATGTAAATTATCCGTTCTGATGCTATCCCCTAGGAAAGCGAAGGACACCTCTTCAGATCTAACACCTATAGATAATATCTATCGCTCCTCTACCAACCCTGGCTTGATAGCTTTATTGGCAAGAGCATTGTGCTTAGATATACGAAGTCGCCGGTTTGAATCCGGCCAAGCGCACGTTTTTTTTTTTTACACTTCGTGCGCTGGCCATCTCCAGGGAAAAATTAATAAATATACTAGCATACTTACTATGCTATTGTAACTTCTTTTTAATTACCTCATTTTTTCCCCTGACCCCTAATTAAACATGTGGGAATCCTTAAGAAATTCACTGCATTTGACCATATGCAAACGTTAACCACATGACAAGTGATCAATACCCCTATTGACTTTGACCTCTTAAGTAACACATAGATCTACGAATTTGCTATGGAATAGGCAAAATTCACTCCAACACACTCAATTCGGGTTACAGCTTATAAATAGATTGAATTCATTCTTTAGTTTACCACATACCTGAAAAAAAAAAAAAACTGGAATAAATTTATAATACCTACCAAATTTTTGTCTGGTTTAGCCCTGTCGTCTGCTTACCCTCATTCCCATTGTCTCCACAAGACCGATACTTTGGGTCTCATAAGTCATCTGTGAGAGACATCTACATTGTAGATGCCATCCCACCAAACTCTAGGCCAAAGTTGGTCCAAGGTGCTAGGAAAAACAATTAAAAAAAGTGCAAATAGTAACTCAAAATCTTGTTAATGACCAATGAGCAAGAACTATTTTAAGATCGTGCAAGCAAATTTTTGTCTAGCATTTTAAAAATAAGAATGGAAAAAAATGAAGATTTAGTAGTTTTTGTGAAAAATATCAGAAATCACTACAGGTAATGACCGCAATGATATGAATGCAGCACTCAACAAATCTGATTTGCTCTGTCTGTGCAATAATCTAATAGCCAGAACCGATACAGAAGCAGAATGTGTATTGACATTTTGTATGGGATTGGAAAATAACGATATATATTTGATTCTTTGATTGAGCATGTTATGGAGCGTTGTGTTTGAGTGTTTATTATTATATTCACATGATCCAAGGCCATGAACCATTTACAACATCAGAACCCCACAAACACATTCTTTCTGTTTCACTTTTATGTGAACTGACTACAGTATTGGCAGTGCATGTAAAAGGAATTTCAGAAGTGGGGTCCCCCCCCCCCCCTTCCATTGGCGTACTAGGATTTTGATATGAAGCCAGTATCGCATCTGAACTGACAGAAAATGGTAGGGTCCAGGAGGACCCACTTTAGGGTCCCTGGTGGGGTCGATTGGCAAAGCCCCAGTGGAGTCCCCAGGGGCAAGCCCCCTGCCAATTTTTGGTTTTCTATGCTTTAAATGTCTCTGAGGGCTAATTCTTGCCCAATTTTGAAAATTTACTTGTCGTACCCTGGCCATTGAACTTTGAATTGAACTACTTTGCGGTCAATTTGGCCAGCAAGCACCTTGACCTTGAATTCTTCAAGTGAACCGATGGGCTCATCTCAAACGGGCGAATCAAATTTGAGGGCCACCCCCCGTGGCCCCCCTCGGGCTATGTCCTACCCTTTGCACATGCCACTGAGTAAAGTAGAATGGAATCACAACAATTTTGGAATTGCATCATTTTTTTAAGTAGTTTCCTTGTAATTGAGTCCATGTAAAATCTTTACAAACCTTTAGTTAGTTATGCTATTTGGTTCACAGCTATTTTTACCCTGTACAAATTGTCTCTTTTATTTTTTAGAACAATTTTTAAAAGCAGTGGCACACAATTTTTGACAACATAATAAATACCAGGGACATGCAAAGGTAATGACCCTGCAATAATTGTAAATTCATTGCGGGAATCTCGCCATATAGGCTTACAAAGGTCATGATTTCTATGTTTACTAATAAGCACCAAATACATACAGCACCCACTATTGTTCCTTTCCCCTAGAAGAAACATACAAAACTATTTTTTAAAAAGAAAAATCATATTTGCCCGCAATGAAATTGTGTAAATTCACACAGAATGTAGTTAGTGGAATAAAATAATATCCCAAATCAGTTTTGTAAAAAAAGTGTGTCGCCATGATATTTTTTTTATTTTAGTTTGTTTTATAATGAGACTTTCAAACAGCTGTGGGTTAAAATATCTTAATAGAATCGGTTCCACAAAAAAAATCAAATCAAAACACAATTGTTAGTCTTGCACATGAAGAAAGAAACAAATCCATCTTATTTGTTCATACATGAATCACTCAACCACTCTCTGTCCTAGAATATAGAGAGCCTGTGAATTCAGACTGCATTTGCTGGCATTAAACAGGAGACTATCCACTTTCACATTCACATCAACATGCATTCACCACCTTGCCTTGCAAGAATTCAATAACCTATCAACAGCAAGACCGGAATATATAAAGAAAAAGTAGCACTGTGTCCTCTAGTAGTAAATGAGTTAAAGGCACTATCAGTGATTTGCTAAAATCACGAAAATCGAAAAAATCATCAAAAATCAGAGTTTTGCATGTCTGTAACAAGTACAGGTCTCCTAACAACATACCCTACAAATGATAATGCCAGAGCCACCCTACTAAGGACAAAATCGGGTATATTAGTTCCTTACTTGTCGGAACGACACTTACTACAACCCGTAACTGAATGGAGAGTCATATCTTTGAATACTCTACAATTTTTCTTCCTTTTCTGTCATTTTTCAGTTGGAACCAGTAAGCATATGCAAATTCTCAGACTTGATCCTTCTGTTTTTAGCTCATAGCCGTGAGCGGAACAATCCGGGAGTTCAACAAAAATCTGCTTGGCAACGGCATAGCAACAATGTTCGTAATTTGATGCGCGCTGCACGCAGAGGTCATCGATGGTGGCCGTGAACTAAGAAGCAATTTGCGCATTTTTGTTTTCACCAGATTCGGGGATTCCCTGGGCTTCCCCTTTGTTTTCAACCGCGATGTGACGTCAGAGCCCGCTCCCTGCTATTCCTGACAATTTCAAATATTTTTGACACTTTGGACCAATCACTGATAAAGTGGTTCTTTTAAAAGAACAAGTTCCAAAACAGATTTAACAGGTAAGTATTAGAGCACTTAATGTCTAGCCCTGCAACATGTCCCCTCTGTTGTAAAGGTCTACGTGTCCAGGAAAATGCAAACAGCAAATGGTGGCGCCTGGGCGAAGTGCCCATCTCTCTGTCTTTGGCATTGGACCAGCCAACTCCCTCCATTAATGTGGTTGATGTGGGGGGGTCCGCCACTCCTCCTGCACGGCGAGTCTGTTTTTTGCATTCCCAGCATATGCGGTACCCCTGTACTACTACTGGTGGGATAGAGATGAAAGCAGGTAACGTGCCTTGTTTTCCCAGACTGCACAAAACATTGGCGACAGCAGGGCACGAACCCCCACTTTCATGTTATGAGGCGAGCGCTGATACCACTGCTCCACTGTTGTCAGGAAAATGGCCATATATCCCTTTAAAGATGAATGGTGTTTTAGGAGAGGACTGTAACTTGGCATCTTTTTTTCACTTTTAACTACTGAAACAGTTACATGTGGTCCGAAGGTCATCCTGCGACCAATGCACTGAAAAAAGACGGGTGGCACCACCACTGTGAATGCTGCATGCCTACAGCATGTTTATGACAGTTGATATTATTCTAGTAGCATTGGAATAAATGCAAAACACTTTGATACACTGCAAAATGTGCTATATTATGCAAAAATGTATTTAAGAGTGCGTGTCTGATAAAACCACCTGAAATTTCCTAAGTCAGGAAGATGAAGGTTCTTGAAATCTCTTGATATTTTTTCTATGGGTATGTTTGGATGAAACATTTCACTTGGTGGAATAATTTCCCTCTTACACATACCAGTGTTTCTAGATCATATTATTCAAAAACACATTATGTTTTATAAATCATCTAACTGAAGCCTGATTTCCTTAAAAAAAAAAAAAAAAAAAAAGTTGAATGGCGTTTTAGGAGAGGACTCTAACTTGGTATCTTTTTTTCACTTTTAACTACTGAAATAGTTACATGTGGTCCAGTGGATATAAAGACTAACTATGATCCGAAGGTCATGCTGCGACCAATGCACTGAAAAAAGACGGGTGGCACCACCACTGTGAATGCTGCATGCCTACAGCAATTTATGACAGTTGATATTATTCTAGTAGCATTGGAATAAATGCAAAACACTTTGATACACTGCAAAATGTGCTATATTATGCAAAAATGTATTTAACATTAAGTATTAACTTATGTTATTTAAAAATATACTAAAGCATTCCATCTTCAAGATGTATATCATGTCTATCTTTTGCTTGGTGACATATTTTAACCTGTCAAACCCAGGACCCATCAAAATAAAAAAGTGCCCATTCAAAAAGATGGATAAACAAATTGCTAGCTCAGGCTTTGCTTTCAGTCCACTTCTGTTAATCAACTTACATGTCCAAATATGTGGATGTACAACTCCTTGGTCGTCGTTGCCAGGGTATCAAATGGGTAAGGCTGATTTTGCTGGATTATCCTGAATTCCGTCAAGCCATCTCCGTGTTCCAGATGACAGCTCTCTGTTAGTACATACTGGCATTGCCCCATGTAATCATAGTAATAGCCATCAAAGGTTGTATAGTGTGGATCACCATGGGCTGTGCACTTACTCTGACCTGTATTGTGGTGGTATTGCGAATAAATGTCATGCATTAATAGATCGTGTTCTTATAACAACATTTTGCCTATTCCATCAGGTCAGGTCAGGTTTCCTTTGAGGGCCTGCTACTGGTATCCTGGTAACCAGTACTACCTGTCTGTCCCAGGGCTGAGTTGTCAGGGGCTAAACCGTCACCCCCCATTGGGTTTCTAAGGAAATCTGATGAGGAGGGTAGCTGGTTACTCTGGTAGAATGAAAAAGAAGATCTACCTACAAGGGCATCAGCTCTGGAGAGCTAATGGCGGCCATCCAGCACACGCTGCCTTGCATGGTGGGCGTGGTTGCCCAAAGGCTAGGCCCAACACCGAAAACTGTATTGGCGTCAGGAAGGGCATCCAGTCAATTATCTTTTGCTCCTATAAATCCTCACACAGCAGTATTACTCAGTGAGGTGTATCCGGCCACCCTGTTAGCGGGGACTTTGTAACAAAATTTTGAATCTGGAATTTTTGTTATAACAGTATCCTATGGTAAACGGCCATTGCTGCAAATGTCTACAACATCAAAACAAAAATGTTTTCGTCTCAAACTTGGGCAATTGAGACATAGTGACTATTAGCACAGATACATATTTAGCATCCAAATGCAAAGCTGCAAGCTATTTAATACAGACAAAAAAAATCAAACATTTAAATCGTTACATTGGAAAAAACTACCAAAATATTTTTTCTCAGTGCAGAAATTGAACAGCTAGAGAAAATTCTGTAAAGTTTTTCTCAGTTAGCAGTGTTAGCAAAAAATTGGCAATAAACATATAATTTTTCAAAATTTTCAATTGATTCTAATAGATCTTCAGACAAAAAAACAAAACTTCTAATTTGTTACCAGAAAATATCAAAACTACAAGTAGGAACACCAAATGGGTAAACATAAATTACTGAGACCAACTGCAGTTCAGATCTATAAAAATAAGTTTAGGTAAGTTGTGGGAATGAGGTTTGAATAACAAAAATACAACTAATGGGGGAAAAAAACACACAAGTCTCCAATCGAGAGCTACATGACATACTATATTGACCAGAGTTCTCATGCCACCCAACTGGGCATACACACTTATATTCACCATCATCCAGAGGGTGCAGGGACACTCTCACACATGGGTCTGATTTGCGCACATGGTTCATGAGAAGAACAGAGAATGTATGTTATTTTTTTGTTAAATTATAATGAAGATCACAACATTGAAATAAAGCAATGTGAAAGATATCTCCATTTTTTTCTCTTCTTGAATAAAAACCTCCTCTTATGTAAGTATTAAAGGTTTTGAACAAGAGATTTCACTATCAGAGTCCCTAATATATGAATATACTGATTTTTTGCACCAATGTAATACTTTTCCATCATTTGCGATGCTTTTTCCACCAAAAATTTTTTTTTTTCTAAAAGGGACTGAGAATTATTCTTTGGTACAAAAATTGTGACATTCTAAAATTCTAAGGAGAAATATGAAAATTCGACCTTTGTTTTATATTGAAAATGAGCAACTCAAAGCCACTTTTTGTGTCACTTGAGTATTTCCTTTAGCCCGTGCAAGGTTAAGAAATCTATTGCATGGACTAACTTCTGTATGGAAAATCAATACGTATGACCCAATATATGGATGCCTCGAAAATTCTGTTGCACCGTAAAGTGAATGTAGATGACATCTTATAAACTATGTTAAAATACAACTTCCCTGGCCTCTTCATATAAATGACAATCATAACAAAACTGTAAACACGACCTAACTCTCTGGGAAAACCTATACTCCATACTTAGTGTGCCGGTAATTTGAGAAATATTTCACAAAGGATTTTACATAGTACGTTACGGAGGCAGCCAGTTTGGCCAACATATCATCTCCATAAAAAATCATCAGTGCACATTGCAACCATAGCGTCCGGCAATCACAGACCACACGAGCATTATCATGGCACATGATTGTTACGGGACAGTCCCGGTTGCCATGGTGACAATCACAATGATCCTGGTACAGTCTTCGTATAACGGCTCTCCAGGCAGCAAATTTTAAGCGAAAACTTGTTAATTCCCATTTTATTTTTCTAACCAACTGTCTCTACACAGCATTGGTATTCTTTTCTTATTCAATGCAAATCTTCTCCTACCAAACAGGTCTGATTAGGCTTAAAAGAAGTGACAGGAGGAGATTTTGAGGATAAAAATTCTTATAAATTTGACACTTGATTGGTGGGAGAAACACCCTACGAGAATGCTTTGGAGGTTTATTGGACAAACAAGTAAAAAAAGACCAACTCAAAAACTCTGTTCGGGAACTTGCCTGCTATTGTTGTAATCATCCCTATAAAAAGCAAAGCTTTGAAAATAATCATCTTAGTACATAAGATGAACATATTGGATTCTATTCACCTTTGGTGTGATCTAATACATTGATAAGCATTCCAAAAATGAAAAAAAACAAAAGGGATAGACAAAAAATTGGGGGCGCTCTTTCGGGAACTATCCTCTGTCTCTTTATCTCTGTTGAAAAGCAAGTCATTTAGTGAGGGTTGTTTTAAAGGTTTTCTATATTTGAGCACAAACAATGCACAAACTTGCATTTCTGGCAAAATTTTCCAAAAGACCCCAATTTCCCATACACAAAATAAAAAATGAAGTTGATATAATTTTACATGGTTGGTCAAATGAGGTCATCAAAAAATTTATCTCGCTAAGAAATTTGCTGTATTATGATGCCTCACCATGAAATAGCGATAATCACTGAAGCAGCCGCAATCTTCAAGACGGACACCAACTGCGATCACCCAGTACCCATCCATCTTCACATTCGCATCCTTCCACACAAGGTTTGCTACAGCTTTCAGGTCCATCTGGGTCAGCACAAGTCGCTGGGCAAGAGGTCATGGAGGGGGTTGTAATGGGAACATTATGGCATTCCACAGCGCCAAACAAATGTAGACAAAAAAATATGGAGAGAGATTGGGGAAAAATTGGAGGTCGGCATTGGGGAAGAAAAACAATTTTAAAAAGGAATAAATTTTACTATGGTGGATATTTAATTATCGCTATAACTGGCCATACTTTTTAACTTCACAACAATCATAGTCATGATGATCATATCCTTACATGATCACTAATACACACTGCACACGATTGCCTTATTTGGGTGCAATCCTTATTCTTCGGATCCAGATCAGTGTTGACACAATTTGAATACATAGCCCACTTTAAACTAATATAAACACGAGGTTAGGTCAGGTTTCCTTGAGGGCCTGCTAATGGTTAGCTGGTAACCAGTATACCTGGCCAGGGCGAGTTGTTGTAGCTAAACCATCACCCCCCATCAGGTTTCTAAAAAATTGATGAGGGTTGTATAGATGGTACCCTAGTAGAATGAAAAAAGGAACCGATCTACCACAAGGGCATCAGTCTCTGGAGAGCTAATGGCGGGCCATCCAGCCACATGCTTGCCTGGCATGGTGGCGTGGCTGCCCAAAGGGCTGGGCCCCCGCCGAAAACGTGGATGGACTGTCAAGGAAGGGCATTCGGTCAATTATCTTTTGCTCCAATAATTTCCTCAACAGCAGTATTGCTGTGAGGGGAACAGCCCCCCTGTTAGTGTGGACCAAACGGATTTAAAACTTTGGTTTAACTAACTATCAACAACACTGCAGGATTTGACGGTGATGCCTCTGTGGTTGCAAAACGGGACGTGGATCATGTGGACTTATGGACCCTTTTAAACTGATTATGATCACACACTGCGATTGCACATGGTCATATATAATACACACACTGGCCAAAAGTATTGCACATGCAAAAAAACGAATTCGTAATCACAATTACTTTTCACAAAGTTACCATGTATTGTGGACCACATCTTACTATTAAATGTCAAAAGTTATGTTCATTCAGATGTATTCCCAGATCAAAGAGGGTAGTGGAAAAACATGTTTGATTTATTGTCCTGGTCATAATATGGCGAATTACAGGAAATGCGAACGATTAAATTGCCGGTGCACCAGAAGGAATACAGGAAACAGAAAACAAAAGAAGCAATGCTTCCAAATGTCGCTAATGAATTGTTCAGGTTCGTCAGGATACGATTAAGGAATATTGTCATGATTCTGGGACAATTGGAAAATGTGGTATGGATGGAAAGCGTAAGTAACGTATATTACATATAAATAAAATAAGTTGGAAAAATTGTCAACATTTGTTGAGTACTTTTGCCCTTTTAATTTCACGCCCAATAGCTTATTCGAAAACGATTCCGACAAATCCAAATCGTAGGCAAATGGGGGAGGCTGATGACGTCAAAGTGATTGACCATCATAATTTTACGTCAGGTGCCCCATCATATCGCAGTGTTGCCACATTCCTATAACTGCGATCGATGTGTGTTTTTTATATCAAAATAAAGTTAATTTCAAAAACACAACAAAAATGAACATAAAATTAGTCATTCTGTAACTTATTTTCAAATTTTTTATTACGTTCATTAATCAATAAATATTACGGCAGCAAGAACAACGAGTCAACACAATGGTTTGGTCATCACTTTGTCACGAGGAGAGCAAATTGGGCGCTTTTGATCCAATGAGCGTGGCGAAAATTCCGGCCGTTTTCTTGTATGTAAAAAAGCAAAAAATTAAAAGGCCTCTATTTTTGTTAATTTTACATCAAATTGTATTAATTGGGTCCGGGAATTCGTGATTGTATGTACATATCTGTTATGAATGTAAGTCAAAACTGAGATTACAAAAAATCTGGACATAGTCCTTGAATGTTTGCTGGGAAAAAAAAGGAGTGGTTTTGAGAGCGACGGGAAATGAGATAAAAGCAATGGAGACGGTGGTTTAGGAAAATTTGGAAAAAAGACACTCAAAAATGCTCTCGTCTGATAAATCACATGGGTTACTAAATATGTCTAATTACGTGTCACAGTGCAGACAAAACAGCAAAAATGTCAACGGTGCGATTTAAAAAGTTGTATTACAGAGTTATCAATGTGATCGCTTTCTCGTCATTAAAATTTCCCGAGGTCCAGCGGCCCTGGCCGTGCTCCCGTTTTCTATTTGACATTATTCATTTTCCGGTCCATTACAACACTTCAGATTGTTACCCTAAAAATTTACAGTGACCCTTAACAACCACATATAATCCATTAGTTGATTATTTGCACCATTTTGACGTCCTGTGCCCTGTATTCTTCTGGAGTACAATCGGCAAAGATATCATTAGCTGGCCTCTTTAACCCGCCATTTTAGGGAACAGGGAAAGATCAAATCAAACGTTTGTCGCACCTATTTGATATCCCACTCCCCGGGAACGACACGCTCTGTCTGAAAATTCGTAATTCTGAAATGATTAAGTAATGTGTAGTCAATACTCCTGGTGCCAATTTTAAATCAATTTTTGAATATAAATTGTTTTCTGCATGTTGCAATACTTCTGGCCAGTGTGTGTAGTTGTTTTGTAGAGATACATAGAATGCAGAATTTCATGGCCCAATTGGAGGTAGATGCAATACTTATGGATCCAGCCTCCAAACATGGCCCACATCAGTTAGCGGTTGCAATGGGGGGAATGGGGGCTTTTGTGCCCCCCCCCCCCCAAAGTTTTTTCTTGCCCCCCTAGTTTTTTTTTTCCCCCCCCACCCCCCCCCCGTCACCCCTCCCCCCGGCCGAAGAACAAAATGAGGTGATTTTTGGGCAAAATTCGGCCATTTTGCGGCCAAAAAATCGCTAATTTGGGAAAAAATCAGCAATTGTTTTTGGAGGGACATAATTTTTAGTTAAAAATCTCCAAATACTTTCAACTTTGCCCCCCCAGAATTCACTTTTGCCCCCCCCAAAAAAATTTACTTTCCACGGTGCACCCCCCCCCCCCCCAGAAAAAGAGGGGTCTGGCGCCGCCAACTGGCCAACATTTGAAACTAATTGCATATTCACATACTTGGCTATATTGTTTTGCAATGCAATGCCTGAGGATCCATATTAACATGTGTGAACTAATAGCCCACACTAGAACTAATATGATCACATACTGCAGACTGCACATGATTGTCTATAGGATCCAGATCAATGTGGAACTACATGGCCCACTTTTTATACTAATATGATCACACCAATGTAGATGGCACATGATATATATAAGGTTGTTGCTATATAGATTACCTATCAATGAAGAGCATATGGCCAACATTGGGAACAGGGCAGTGTTCAAATATTGCAGACTAGATGAGGGTTGCCTATGTAATTTACAATGCATAGGATACAAGTGGAAACTTTATGTCGGATATGAGGAACAGAAGATCAATACTGTCACTGTATAGATTATAATGATGCCTATCCATATCAATGCAAGGAATTTTGACCCACACTGGAATGATCTGATTTCTCAAACTGAATTGAGATGATTGCTCACATGTAGAGCCATATGTAGCCCACATTGGAACTAGTATGATCACACAGAACAGGACAGCACATGAATTGCTGATGTGGTCAATGTAAAACCATGCCACCTACATTAGAAATAATATTGAGTATTCACTGCACTTAATCTAGAACCAAACAAGCCATGGGGAAACACCAAGTGATTATGACTCTCGATCAAAGGGCGGGTTGGTGGAGTGCGCTATCCACTCGACTTTGACCACCCGAAGCGGACGGGGGGGGTATGATTACTGCAAACGCCAATGCCATATGTGAATTTGGTTGTTGGATCCATACGGTGTCCTTGCAGGTTTCTCAATGCTGGAACTTTGTTTTCCTCCTGTATCTATAAAATCAGACTTCTTTCCATAAATTAAAGCCTTAAGATTCTTGTCATTCTGGATTAGCAGGCCTAAGGGATCCAAGCGCACCTGAGCACCTCAGTGGATTTGTCGCACATTATAAGATTTAAAGGTCCTGGGGCGATCGCTATACCTCGTTCCCAGAAACCCCAGATTTACCGGAAGTGGTCAAACCTGTTGGTATCAGAAAGCTACTATTTCTCATTACCCTGTGAAATCCTAGAGCCAAAGGATATTGGTGGGAAGTATGAGTGAAAAGAAAAGGTGCCCCATTTTGGTCTACCAATATTAATTGTACACAGTACTCTATGGGCTTACAAAATCACATTTTTAGATCTCGCATCAAAACAGATTGAAATATCGGCGCAAAACTTACAGATGGGGGTTTTAGAGTGACGCCACATCTATCAGATGAAACAACTTCATATCCTAACTTGGGCCACCCCCTTTAATCTTATTATATTAGAAAAAAACTAACTCCGAGTAACACATATATACGGTTACTTACGCAGAATCTCTTCTGTCCTCCATAAGCCAACCTCTACCAGGTTAGCTCTACACTGGTCAGCATAGCATAGACAGTAATATCTGGACACAGTGGATCTTCATCAGGGTTTAGTGTGGCCCAAGTCATACACACAGTCGGATAGAAATGGTGTGAATGGCCACTCTGTGCCATTTCCGTGATGAAAGGGTCCTGTCAGGGATATTACAATGTATAATTTAAATCATGATGCACTAAGAAAATTGTAACTAGAATAAAAATTCCCCAGTTTCATAATGATCAAAAAAAATCCTGAAAAACTTGTTTGAAATGAAAATTAAATTACAAGTTTATACTTAAATCTGACCACTTTATAATTTAATATAACTTTTCATGGAGTTTTCTTGCCAACATTTTCTTTTGGGTACAAATGCTTGTCTTATACCATACTTTCGCTTGCTATTACTTACAATAATAAACTATCAAATTTGCCTGAAAATTAGTTCCAAAAAACACATTAGTTTATAAATAATTCATATAAACTGAGGCCTGATTCCTTCAATTGGTTGACTGAAACATTATGCATTTCCCTTTTGAGGAAGTGGAATGCCCCAACCCAAAATACTATAACCCACATAAGAAGACATGGTCAACAGTTGACCAGGTCTACACCCAGTTGACCTTGTCTTCTCTCTTATTACGTTTTGGCCCTGAGCCAGACGGGACGCAGAGAGGAAACATTACATGTTGTGTGGCGGGCCGGAAGAGGGAAGTCAACCTTGGAAAGGAAATCAGGCCTCAGCTATATTATGATTTATAAAACAATGGTTTTGACTCAAATCATTACACTGACGATTCCTTTTACACCAATTTGACTGAAACATATGTTAACCTTTGAATGAATACTTTCAATCAACACCCCAGACTAGCACCTAGCAGTCGGAGGAGGAACGTAATGTTTCGAAGAGCGGGCCGATAGGATGCAGCCAAAGGTTGAACTAAAAAAACGCCAGAGCACAAAAACACACAGAACTGATTGCCTAAAAGTCAGGAAGGCCAATAAATCACTTAGACAGGGGCGTATACCAAGGGGTGAAGTTGAGTATAGTAATAGGACACTTAGACTTTATAAATGTGTTTAAATGACTGACCAAAGTTTTTGGAGAGAGACAGAGCCGAGAAACCCGCGCCACAGAGAAAAACCAAGCTAAGGAATAGGCGAGAGGAAGAGCTCTGAAGGAGACGGAGTGCGACGGCATTGGACAAGGGCCAGAAGCACCCTGCGGCAAAGGCGGAGAACAAGGCTTCACAGCATTGCAAAACAACTAAGATCCGAGGGGGAGCCGGAGAAGCGCAAGGCGGACCCGCGTGAAGACGCGGGGCAAGAAGCCAACCCAAAAAACACAGGAGCGGGCCCATAGAGAAGGGGGTCCGACAGAAACCACGGGCCCCAGCCCCGTATGAAGGGCTGAGAGATAAATCCGACCCTAACCCAGGAGAAAACGCTACAAGTGAGGAGGAGAGAAATCTCCGGGTTAATTCAGCCGGGGAAGGGGACCCGAAAAGAGTAATAAAGGAGAGGGCTAGAGCGACGCCGCACACAAAGGATAATAAAGGGGGCTGCCAAGAGACTCGCCGATTAAAAACAAAAAAAAAATAAAAAAACTCAGATCCCAAGAGGGAACTAGCTTTCGGGTCAGGATCGGCGCCTTACGGATCAAAGGACGAGCCAACGTACTAAGGATGAAACCAAACAACCTTGGGGACTGTGGGAGGCTGAGCTAGTCGATCGAAAAATCCAGACAACGGACAATCGGAGACAGCTAACAAAGCCTCAAGATAAGCGGAAAGTCCACCTAGGGGGTCACAGCCAGCGATGCTCCCGGGGGGCGGGGGGCTTTGGGGGCGGTTTTTTTTATAAAAAATTAGGGGGGGGGGGGCTCCTCTGGGGGGGGGGGGGGGGGGGGGTCGGTCTTGTTTTTTATTGGGGGGGGGGGTTTTCTCTTTTTTGGGGGAGGACGATTCAGGGCTCGACTCGGAGATAAAGAACAACCGAGGGAAAAGAAGGAACGAGGCAGACCTCCGCAATACCAGAGACGCTGGCGCCAGAGAACCGGGCAACCGAGGAGCAGTCAAGGCTAGATTAATGATAAACTATCACTCCCCAGGTCGGGCCAGAGTGCACATCCCAGCCCGAAAGGTAACAAAGTGGGCGAACCACCGAGAAGAAGTCTGCCAAAGGGAAAAACCAGAGGTTAGCTCCACAGAGAGAAAACCCGAGAGTCGAGCCCCGAGAGGCGACCTGGGCCGAGAGCCCGCTTACTGCTCGGGAAGCCCGAACAGAAGCCCAACCAGTGGCGACTGTCAGTAGAGAGCAGGTGACAAAGTTCGTAGAAAGAAACAGAATGATCCAACTACAGGAACTTCTGGACCGAACGACAAATCGGGTATAGAGGGAGCAAACAAGTGCCGCTGAAGCCGAACCCCGGCTAAGGGCAGAAGAATGCCACCAAGAAAAAGGTCCGCAGGCAGCACAGTGACTTCGACGTATTCCTGAGGAGAAGAGAAAGTGAAGAGGAGCACCGAGAGGTGCTACCGAACGGGCGAGATACCGACTAAGGATACCACAGCCTCGAGAGAGGGGAGTAGTAACCAACTCGTAACCCCAAACCTTGAGACGTCGACATAGGTAAGAATGGCCTCAAACACGGGTTTAACGACCCAGAGACATTCCCACGCGGGAGCAAGAAGCTTCATAACCAACCATAAGTCCAGGCCAACGGACAGGGACTTTGACCGACTAGAAGATAGTGGGATAAAAAATCCCCAGTGGAAGTGGGCAGACCACCATGTCAAGGGCTCCCAGATCATAAGACAGGAACCAGAGCGACCGAACGTGCCCCCCAAGACCCCGAGGGTAGCAAGGGGAAAAAGCACAAGTCCAGTCGACAAGCA
Organism: Ophioderma brevispina; assembly: GCA_023653785.1. Classification (NCBI taxonomy): domain Eukaryota; kingdom Metazoa; phylum Echinodermata; class Ophiuroidea; order Amphilepidida; family Ophiodermatidae; genus Ophioderma; species Ophioderma brevispina. Next base: position 29,493 of record JAMKCH010015225.1, on the reverse strand, counting down.
CAGTGGGAAGACAAGACATGCCAAACTGCCAAGAACAACAACTGAGAAGACGCCAGTGTGGGAAGGCGAGTTCGGGAACCCACCAAGCAAGGGAATACCCATCGCAGGGATCCAGCTAGGCAGCACAGGTGGGACAGAAGGCGTGACAAAGAAAGAAAACCCGAAGTGAGGATCGAACAAACGGGAGCCTGAAAACCGTTGGAGGGGAACCCCCTAAGACCAGACCCGACGAATAGGGGCCCCACCTTGGGCCTAAAGCCCAGGAAGGAATGCGAGAGGCGGACGAAGCCCAACAGATAGGGCCCGGACGAGCCCAACGCTTAGGCCCGGTACGAGCCCCACGCTAGCCCGGGCGAAGGACCCAACGAGGGGGCACCAGTCGACTGACCACAAGCCCAAAGGTCCAAGGTCCCACAGAGGAGACAGCAAACAGACCAGGCTAGCCAGCCTACGGAATGTGCGGAGGAACTGTCAAAGCAAGCCCCATCTCCCAACAAAGGTGAGAGGGAGACAAACGGTCAAGACACCGACCCCAACAGTGGGCAGTGTCCAGGCCCAAGTCGGAAAAGACCTCAAGGGCTAGCCCCAATGGGCGAGGAGTAAGGCCTTGGAGCACAGGTAAGGTTAGGCAACGAAGCCAAACCACCCGCGCCAAGGACAAACAGAGCACAGAAGGGCAAGGGCATCCACCTGGGTGGGAGCCAAAGCCCAAAGAGGGAGGCCCAGGCACCAGCGTCAAGACTGAATGAGCCCAAAAGCCAGAGGCCGGCCAGAGCAGGCTAGGCCCAGAGGCCACCAGCCGCATTGTTCGACAGAGGTACTCGCGCCCGCACGAGACGTGAGGACGGAGGGAAGGGAAAAAAGCCAAAGATGTTGCAATGTTCAGGTTCCCGTACAGGGGGTAAGGCCAAGTGGGAGGACATAAAGCCCCTCCCCGGCCTCGGCGCGGCGCCTGGCCCAGTGAAGCCTGAAGGGGCCACGGTTAGACCGGCATAGGCAAAAGGCCTCAAAGCCCCGAAGGGGCCAAGGTAACACACAAGCAGAGAGCACAAGACACTAGGCCAGAGCCAGGCTAGCCCGGCTAGGCCGACAAGGGTACAGCTAAGCTGCATGGAAAGAACCAGGGCCAGCTACCCAAATGGAGATGAAGGGTGTAAGTCGAGTAGCAAGGCTGGCGAATGAAAGCCAAGGCGAAGGTCAAAGGACCGACAAGGCTAAAGGCCACGACCTCCCAAGAAGTCGGGGTAAAGACCCCAACGACCAGTACACACCAAAGGATACATGGTCTTGACCCAAAGGGGGAACAAGAGACTAAACGACCAGACGGCAACTGTACTAGGCCAGGCTCGGAAGCGACAGCTAGGCCCGCGATAACTCACCAGGAGAGGGGAGCAGCGAAGTTGCCTCATAGCCCAAGTCAAAGTTCCCCAAGGGAGAAGCCTGGGCCTAGCGGCTAGGTTAGCAGTAAGCCTAACAAGCAGAGCTAAGAGCCAGGACCGCCAAGGCCGAGATGGCCTAGTGCCTAACTGACAGAGACCAGAGGCCTCAAGTCCCCGATGGTTAACACGGCAACGGTGCCCGGGATTAGACACCGCAAAGGGAGCTAGGCTACCGGGGCAGCACCAGTCAGCCGCCAGCAGAGGCAGAGCGAGGAGGAAGCGCCGGCGGACCCAGAGTGAATAGACCATGGCGACGGGAGCAGACAGGCCCAAGGCGACCCAAGCTCCAGAGGGAGCTCGAGCAGCGAAAGCCACCCAGCGGAGCAGGGGGCGGCAGTGTGCACAAGGCTAAGGTCTGGGGCCCCGATGAAGCTGCCCCCCCCCCCCCCCCCCCCGCTATACAAGGCAGGATGCGCCCAACGCCCAGCCGAGGCGAGGGCTAGGCCCGCACCGGCTGGGCTAGGGCCCGCCACCGGCTTGGCAGGAGCACCTTAAGCAAACCCAACAAAGGGTGGAGGGACCCGCTGCAAGAAAAGCTAGAGCAATGGGTCGGGGAACTAGAATATAGACGCGAACCACCGGGGATACACAAGGCTGAGGGGCTCAAACCATAAGGCAACGGCAACATGCCAGCCCCGAATAAGGGGTGAAGCCACCTAGGCTAGGCCTCCCCGCGGGGGGAGCCCTCCAAAGAGACAGACTTGGATAGCCGTGAGAGAACCGCCAGAGACCTACGGACACCCCCCGAGGGGTCATGCCCGAGAGCCAAAGCGGCGGACATCCCGCAAGGAGCAGCGCGGCGCCGAGAGTTGAACGTCAAACACCAGTGAAGTGCGGAACAAGCAAACACCCCCTGAGCAAACAGCCCCCGTAGGGGGACCAGTGCAGTGGGTTAAGGCCGGAACTCAACGCCAACGACGGCGGAATAATGGATAAAACAGCACATGCAGCGAGGGCAACCACCTACGAGGGGGGGGTTGATGAGGCGGCTAATGAAGGCAGGAGTACTCCGACCGAAGGCGGGGAGAAAGCCCTAGAAGTCCCGGAGCAACGAGCTATACAACCAGCGAATAGGAGAGGACTATAATAGCGAAATAGGCTACGCACGGGCAAGCAGCACGCCCTGAGAGGGAATGCTGCAGAATGCACGGAAGTCCCCGCGGAGGCAAAGCCCCGGAGAGGCTGCCCACGCGGGGCGCCGAGAGGGAAGAACGAGAACCGGAAACACCAACGGGGGGTGCCGTAACGGAGCAGAACCGTAGCGGGAACTAGCGCTGTACGATCTGCATCAGAGTAATGCCACACGGTCCGCGTAAGCGAGGGACCAAAATGGAAAAGGCGAGAGCCCAGAGCAAAATAGCACGTGAAGGCATGAAGCATGAAGAACGACCGCCGGTGCGGGGGAGACTGCAAACGCAGTGCAGCGGCAAGAAGGTGGGTAAAACGCGAGCAGTGAGCGTAACAGTAAGGGGCGCCGCAAGGGACTGAAAGATATCAGGGCCAAGAGTGGACGGTACAACGGCAGCACACAAGAGGTGTACAGAGGTCCGAGGACCACAGACACGAGCGCCGGGGTTGTCGGTAATGGCGATGGATCGGCCCGATGAAAACCCGGGCGTCATCATTGCCAACACAACACTAACGGACCGACTGCAGCCGCCCGATCCCACAAGGAAGGCCGAGCAGACCACGCTAGCCGGCACCGATTAAAGCAACGAGGGCTCAATCAGGGCGAGCCTCAGCGCCGGCAGCGTGCCTGCCAGAAAGTCCCCGAGGGAGCCGGCCAACTAGCACACTAAGAACCAACCGAGGCTGCCATCATACCGGGATGTCGCAAGACCGCCCAAATCACCAAGGGAAAAAGGCAAAGCAGACTGCGTTAGCCTGCACCGGAGCAGCCCCCTAGGGCTAGTCTGAAAAGCGAGCCAGCGGCCGGTTAGCGAGTTCGGTAGACGGCGAAACTCCCGAGAGAGAAACGCACATACTAACCACGACATGAAAGTAGACGAAGCACCACATTTTAGGTTGCCCAAAGAGCGGGGCCCGCCCCTGGAAGAACCTCGGACCGGAGCCCGAACACAACCCCCCTTTGCCTAAGCGAAACACATATAGACAGGGAAACTGTGGTCAATGGCGAACCATTGAAAACAGGAAAGGGCCACCGCAAAAAGAACGAGCCCAAACGGAGAGTAGCAGGACAGGGGAGCAAGACCCGTAATGAACGCAGGGAGAAAGAGGGTCGCGGTGCGGCGATTGGCGGAGAGGGGAAGCGAGCCAAACGGGCGCGCTGTGTTGGGAACGAAAAACCGAGCGTTGACAAACAAAGGGGGCCCGCGGTAAGACACGGGCCCGCCAACACGGAGACCAAGATACCGTCGCGGTAACAAAGTCAACACGCGGGTTAAGAATTTTCCAAAGTCAGTTTTCACATATTTTATAAATGCTACAACAAGCATAAGAATAAAAGAATAGACCACACACAACCCATAGAACTAGTTTAGTATAGTAACAAAATACAGAAACAGAAAACAGGCGACAAAAATTACAATGCATCCAAAGCCGCAAACAAGTGCGGGCATTGGCTGCCTTGTTTACCTTTTTTTCCCGCACAAAAAATCACGACGCCAGGTGGCAAAAAAGGAGATTATATAGCGACTCTCCGACGGGCGAAAAAACAACAGCTATTCCGACCAGGTAGAGTGAATTCAATTAAACTAATCCAGATATTAAACCAGTACATTGGTGTGTATAGATATAGGAGTATTCCCGAATAAGAAGACCACAGTCTTGGTGTAACAATAGTCTCATAATTTGCTGCAGTTAGAACAGAGCCGCGATGAAAACACAGGTCGTTCGGTGCTGCCAAAAACGAATAGAGAGAAGCAAAGTCAACTGGGTGTGACCTAGGGTCACATGTTGAGAATTCTTCTTATGGGAAAGTGTTATAGGTATTTTGGGGATCCACTTCTCAAAAGGGAAATTGCATTAGTTTCAGTCAACAGTGATGTTGTAAAGGAATCAGTCGTGTAAGGATTTTTTACATGTTTGACTATTTTGGCATTGTGTTATGGCTAGCCAGGCATAAACACTTGTTTATACATGGTCATGTGATGATTATTGACCAATCGCGTATGCTGTGAAGACAAGGTAAACATGAAACTTCTGTTTAGTCGATTCACTCCATATGTTACACGGAAAGTACTTGGCCTGTACTCGGTATGCACTTTTATGTTGTACTTTTCATGAAGAAGTACATTTCAAATATAAGGTACATGAACTTTTTCCTTCCTACCATTTTGAGAAGTGTACCTAAAATGTGATTAAAATAAAAAAAGAACGATTTTATAATATTTTTAATTTAACTTGTATTACTTGAAATGTATTTTTTGTTACGAAAATTGTCACCATTTTGGACTGTACTTGAATGTAATACTGCTCCAAAGTTTTAGGAAGGATTTATGAGGGCACACCAAGTGCAGTGCAAGTACAGTGCTGGGCGTTCTTGGCAAAATTACAATGTCCTTTTAAGCGCAACCATAGACTATAAGGGCAATCAAAACAAACATTGTTTTTCTTTGTACTGGGATTTGACGTATACTTTTCTAGTGATCAATTACTATATTCAGGAATATGAGTGAAACTTTTATTTGAAGACAGTACTTGAAAATGCAGTCATGGTTTGTGAATGATAGAGGCCTCTTGACCTTGACTTCTAAACCAAATGAGGGGTCTGCGAGTATTCCATAACACAGTTTGGTTCCAATTGAACTTCAACTTTCTAAGTCGGGTCAAATTTTACATTTACAACTTCACACTCATATTGACCTTTGAACTGGTTATGTGACCCTTTGACCTCGAAAACAAAGCGGGATTGCACTTCGCACCAAATGACTCAATTGATTTAATCCATGAAGTACTTGGATATTACAACCGAAGTTAACCCCTTTTTTTACAACAACAAGACTACATATCAAAGATAACATCAAAACAGACAACAAGCAACACCAACAACAGTGGCCCAAAGTGATCCCGATGGAGATGAAGGGTGTAAGTGATAGCAAGGCTAGGCGATTGAAAGGCCAAGGCGAAGGTCAAAGGACCGCCAAGGGGATAAAGGCCACGACCTCCCAAGAAGTCGGGGTAATACCAAAAGACCAGTACCACACCAATGGATACATGGTCTTGATCCCAAAGGGGGAAACAGAGACTAAGCCAGACGCAAAATGTCACTAGGCACCGGCTCGAAGCGCCGCTAGCCCAGCAGATCACCAGGAGGGGGAGCAGCGAAGCTGGCCTTCATAGCCAAGTCCAAGTTCCCAAGGGAGACAGCGGACTAGGCTAGGGTAGCAGTAAGCCTACAGCCAGAAGCCAAGAGCCAGGACCGCCAGCCGAGATGCCTAGGTAACTGGCAGAGACAGAGCACCTAACTGTCCCCGATGGTGCGCACGGAACGGGCTCCGGTTCGCCCACCGCAAAGGAGCTAGGTACCGGGGCAGCAAACACAGTCAGCCGCAAGAGAGGCAGCGACGGAAAGCGCCGGCGGACCCAGAGCTGAATTAGCCAATGGGGCGGGTAGAAGACAGGCCCAAGGCTAACCAAGCTCCGAAGGGAGCCCGAGCAGCGAAAGCACCCCCGCGGAGAGCAGGGCAGGGCACCAAAGGCTAAAGGTCTGAGGCCCCGATGAAAGCATGCAAGCTATAGGCACGGCCCAGGGATGCGCCCACGCCCAGGCGAGGCGGGCTAGGCCGCCCCCGGCGGGTAGGCCCGCTACCGGCAGGGCAGGAGCACCTTAAGCACACCCAACAAAGACAGGCTGGTGGGGGACCCGCATTGCGAAGTAGAGCAAGTCGGGGAATAGACGCGGTAACCCCGGACTAAACAAGGCTGAGAGGGCTCCAAGGCCAGGCAACATGCCAGCCGATAAGGGGTGAAGCCACCTAGGCTAAGGCTCCCCCGCGGGGGAGCCCTGCCAAAGAGCAGACTTGGATAGACCTGAGAGAACCGCCGAGACCTATGGCATCCCCGAGGGGATTTGACCGAGAGCCAAAGGCGGCGGGGGGACATCCCCGCAAGGCGAACAGTCGCGGCGGCGAGAGTTGAAAGTCAACATCAGGGAAGGTGGACAAACACCACCCGAGCAACAGCCCCCGTAAGAGGGGACCAGTCGCAGTGGTTAAGGCAGAACATCAACGCCAACGACGGCGGATAATAGAATAATAATAGAAACAGCCCACATGCAGCGAGCCAACCACCTCCGAGAGGTGAGGCGCATAGAAGGCAGGGTACTCGGCGCCCGAAGGCGGGGAGAACTGCCCTAGAAGTACCGGAAGCCATTGACTATACAACCGCGAAGAGAGACAATAGCGACATAGGTACGCACGGGGCACGCAGCACGCCCGAGAGGGCATGCTGCGGCCTGCACTGAGCCCCACGCGGAGGCAAGCCCCGGAGGCTGTCCCACGGGGGCGCCGAGAACGGAAAAACACCCACGGGGTGTGCCGTAACGGCAGAACCGAAGCGGGAACTAGCGCTGGACGTCTGGCATCAGTAACTGCACACGGTACCCGCGTAAGCGGGGACCAAAATGGCAAAGCGCCGCGCGCCTCTCCCAGCCCGTGATGAAGGCCTGAGCATGCGCACGAGCGGGGAAGCTAGCCACGCGGGGAGCAGTGAGCGTAACCGACCCTGCGGCGCCGCAGGGGCTGAAACGAATTAAGCCCCAAGGCCGGTACCACGGCAGCGCGGTAGCAGAGTCCGAGGACCCACAGACAACGAGCGCCGGGGGGTGTCGTTACTGGCGATGGATCGGCCCGAGAAAAGAAAAACACGGGCGTCTCATCATTGCCAACACACCCACTGACCGGAAAGACTGCAGCCGCCCGATTCCACAGGACAAGGCAGAGCGGACCACGCTAGCCTGCACCGCTAAAGCAACGAGCTAAATCAGGCGAGCCAGCGCCGGCAGCGTGCTCGCCAGGCAAGTCCCCGAGGGGAGCCGCCAAAACTAGCACACTAAGAAGCAACCGAGGCTGCCATACAGGGATGTCCGCAGCCGCCAAAATCCCCAAGGGGAAAAGGCAGAGCAAGACCGCGCTAGCCGGGGAAACCGGAGAGCCTAGGGCTAGACCAGGCGAGCCACCGGCCGGTAGCGAGGTAGACGGGCGAAACTCCAGAGAGAGAACGCTCCCTACTAACACCGCCATGAAGTAGCGAAAGCTTAGACAAATATTTAGGTGCATCCCAAAGCAGAGGGGCCGCCCTGGAAGAACCTCGGACCGGAGCCCGAAACCACCACACCCCCTTTTTCCTAAGCGACAACATCGACAGGGAAACTGTGTTCAATGGGAACCATGAAACAGAAAGGCCACCGCAAAAGAACGAGCATCAAACGGAGTAGGGACAGGGGAAGAAGACCCGTAATGACGCACGGAGAAGAAAGAGGGTCGCGGGGCGGCGAGGGGGAAGGCGAGCCAAAAGGGAGCGGTGTTGGAACGAAAACGAGCGTTGAAAAACAAAGGCGGGCCGCGGTAGACCCGCCCGCCAACACGGCGACAAAGATACAGTCGCGGTACAAAGTCACACGCGGTAAGAATTTTCCAAAGTCGTTTTCAATATTTTAAGTAAATCTACAAAAGCCTATAAGAATAAAATAGAAGACACACACACCCAATAGTAGAATGTTGTATTGAAGTAAACAAAAACTACAAGAACAGGAACAGGCTTTCACAAAAATCAAAGAATCCAAAGCACGCAAACAGTGCGGCATGTCTGCCTTTGTACCTTTTTTTCCCGCACAAAAATCCCGCCGCAACAGGTGGCCAAAAAGGATTATATATATAGGACGAACTCTCCGTACGGAGCGAAAACAACAACAGCATTTCCGACCCGGTAGAGTGAAGTCCAAATATAGAATCCAGATATAAATCAGTTATTGGTGTGGTATATATAGGAGTATTCCGAATAAGAAAGACCATCAGTACGTAACAAAAGTTCAACTTTGGCCCTGCAGTTAGCAGAGCCGCGATGTGAAACACCACGCCGTTCAGTTGCTGCAAAAGGAAAAGAGAGAGCAAAAAAGGTCACTGGGTGTGACATGGGGTCACTGGTTGGGACCATTTTTTCTTATGGGAGTGTTATAGGTATTTGGGCATTCCACTTCTCAAAAGGGAAATGCAGTTGTTTCAGTCAACATGATGTAAAGGAATCCGCTCAGTGTAATGATTACATGTTCTATTTTGGCAGTGTTATGGCCAGCAGGCAAAAACACTGGTTTTACATAGTCACGTGACGCGTTATTGACCAATCGCGTATGTGCGGCTACAATTGGGTAAACATGAACTTCTGTTTAGTCTAAATTCACTCCATTGTACAAAGGAAATGTATTGGCCTTGTACTCGGTATGCACTTTTATGTGTACTTTTCATGAAGAAGTACATTCAAATAATGTACATGAACTTTTTCCTTCCTACCATTTTGAGAAGTGTACCTAAAATGTGCTTGCATTGTGCTTTTATACTATTTTTTATTTAACTTGTATACTTGAAATGTATTTTTTGTTACTTAAAATTGTCACCATTTTGTACTGTACTTGAAATGTATATACTTGCTCCAAAGTTTTAGAATGATTTATGAGGGCACACCAAGTGCAGTGCAAGTACAGTGCTGGGCTGTACTTGGCAAAATTACAATGTCCTTTTCAGAGAATCATAGCTAAGTGCAATCAAAACAAACATGTCCTTGTACTTGGATTTTGAGTATACTTTTTAGTGCTCCAATTCTATATCTCAGGAATATGAGTGAAACTTTTATTTGAAGGACATGTACTTGAAACTGCCGTCATGGTTTGTGAATGATAGGCCTCATATGACCTTTGACTTCATAAACAAATGAGGGTCTGCGAGTAATATCCATAACACAGTTTGGTTCCAATTGAACTTCAACTTTTCAATTCGGGTCAATTTTACATTTACAACTTCACCTCATATGACCTTTGACCTTGGTATGTGACCTTTTGACCTCGTCAACAAATGCGGGATTGCACTTCGCACCAAATGACTCAAATTTGATTTAAATCCATTGAAGTACTTGGATATTACAACCGAATGTTAACCCTTTTTTACAACAACAAGACTACATCATCAACAGACAACATCAACAACAGACAACAACAGCAACACCAACAACAGTGGACAAAGTGATCCCTATGTAAGGTAGGTGACACAAAAAATACCAAAAAACCAATGGAGTTTTGGGAAGTAAGGCAATGTATACAATTAACCTATCAACTGAAGCTTAAAATGGCAAACTTTCTATAGAAAATATCTTAGGTGCACTTTAAGTGACTTATTTACTTGTTATTACTCTAACTTAGAAAGAGCTTGAGACAATTCAGTGTCCGATAGTGTTCTTTGATCATGAGGGAACTGAAAGTCTTGCCAAGGAATTTTTATTATCCACCAACAGTATTTCGCCAGAAAGTACTTGGTTTAATCTTTAGGAAAGGTCACTTGATGGATTCATGGACACCGAGTTCTGCTAACCCACCCTGAGGTCCGTCAGCAGCTATGACAGTGTCAATAGGTCTCTGGCATGCGGTAACTGATACTACGTCATCACAGGCATTATCATTCCACAGTCCTTCGTCGTTGGCATCAATTTCAAGACAGTCCTCGTTGTTGTTATGCCCATTGTTGTTGGGTTCATTGGTTCTCTCTCTCCAGTCTGTTGCAAACATAAAATATTAAAAGTATTAAATGGCATTCTTAGTTTAATAAAGTTAGGTTGCATGAGTATGTGATTAAAATGATTTTAGCAGATTTATTTCTGTGCTAGGATCAATGGATATTGGCCAAAAAAGTATAGTTTGAGATTTCAATTGATTCTGATCATAGTGCATTTTTGTGACATGTGATAAAAGTTGATATCCAGGTTGCCAATTTTTATTTATCAGTTTTAAGCATTGAAACTAACAAAAACCTACCACAAACATACTATCAAGAAATTTAACATTTACAGCCAATGCATTACCTAAACCATTAAACATCAACTTTTTTCCAGTAAGTTCAAGCATGAAGGGAACAGTTAACAACATTACTTACTCCAGTAACCATTAACATCAGGATCGTCCAGTGGACTTTGGTCTTTGTTGACAACATAGCGTTGGGTTTCGGAACAATCCCATATTCCTTCTTCATCCAGATCTGAACATCCCAGCCAGACTCCATTCGCATCACCAAACAGACCCTGCACTGCAGCATTCTCATCAGCTGATTCAATCAAGCCGAACTCATGTCCGAGGATCTGTGAGCATATCTCTCTCCCACTCAACCAGTTGCGGTCGGTATCCGTGAAGACTCGGAAACATTTGGTGTTTGAATATGCCGTAAATCCAAATGGACATGGAGCTAAAATAAAATAACAAAGAAGTTATGATTTGAGGACACTTTCATGCCCTTACTCCCTGACTCTCCAGACGTGCAGGCACATACAAATAAAAATTTAAAATGTTCATGAATGCTAATAATACGCAAACTACCTCAAGCTTAGTAGACATATTGATCACAACTTACGGTCTGCATCAACCTGCTCCTTTGAACAAGTATACTCATTAAATGGTGGGTATCATAACAATCATGGTAATGCCATCTCCAGTGCGTCTCATAAGAATACAGTCCTGGTCCCATTGTCATTGGCTCAATCTATTCCCAATTTAAGGAAAAAAGAAGCAGAAACTATGTAATCAATTAAAGCCATGGAAAGAAAGTGCCGCGAATATCTCTGTCCATTCTATTGACTGTCTTAAAATGCCATCACATTGCACTATCTGCCTGTAAATTTTCAGAGCCAGGCGGGGTGTACCAGGGGGGGTGGCAGCTCAACCTAAGAGTCTTAAAATTCAGAGAAAAAAAAAAACAGTGGTTTTATGGAATACATTGTGTAAAAATTAGGATTTTTTTACCCATATGGTTAATTGTGTGATTTTTCACCCATCCAAATTTTACCAAGCCAGCAATCTCCAGTCAAATCAACAATTTTTACTGAACTGTGCGCACTTATCAGGAATATTTGGCAAACATAAGGCCTTTCTCAAAAATGTTAATTTCATACTAATGGATACTACATAAAATTGTAGTATTTAACTAACATACAAACTTCTATCACTAGATTTAATCAATCTCACCTATGAAACCCCTCTTGAGTTCTGTAACCAAATCTATTTTGTCTTTAATCTGCTACACATTTATACAGATAGGCATTTCCCAGCTTCAATTTTGGACCAGGAATGTCATCAATTCATTCCCACATAGATTCCATCAACATTCTAAACATTTATCACTTGATTTTCAATCATTTTGGAGCACAATTTCACTCCAAAATAACCAGTTGTCCATTTAATAGATTAATTTATAAACTACTTGGAGGGAGCAAACAACCTCCCTGTAAAGCCCTATTGCTTAAAAGTTAGGATTAGGCCCCACCAAAAAACAAGTTCGGTCTCAGAAGAAATGTGTGAAAAAAATCCAAATGCGAATGTGGTTTTTTTTAGAAAAGTGTTTAAATTTTTGTCAAGAAATGTTGAGTTTTATACAATTTTCGATTACATATTTGACCCACTTTTTGTCCCCGCCGAACGAGTCGGAGCGGGGACTATAAAAATGAGCAGGTCCGGTCCGTTTTCGTTCGTCTTGTGATAGAAATGTTAACCCATGTTGCTTATACGATTTATCTGGAGTCCGTTTTAAGGGCAACCATGATGTAACTTGGTGGAAGAAGCGGGTTGATGAGGTTTTCCTTTTTGTCCGACTTGAATAGATTTTGGGCGTAAAAAATATGCTAATGTAAGTGCTCTAATTTGCATATTTTTTAAAATTAACTGCAAGGCCTGTGTCACGTTTTCTGCGGTTATGTAGGCGTATAATGATGTAACCTTGTGGAAGGAAGCGGGCTGAAGAGTTCTCGGACTCTCCTGATTAGATTTGAGGCGTATTTTGGGTAATTGAGTATGCAAATGAGCCTAATTAATATGCAAACACAGCAGTGTAATTGCCTAGTTTTGACACTGTACTTTGGATACTCAAACATTCTATGCTGCATGAAAGCCTATCACGGGCCACATCTTTTTTGCCATTCGGAAGTATGTGATAGCGGCTTAGGTAGCAAATGGAGAATAATTAAATATGAGTAATTAGTATATCTCTGAAACGGTATGTAGGATAGGCAAATTCATTCGCTTAATGAGGATACTATGCCAAAGGGGATGGGTGGAGTGTTGGGAGTGAATATGCAAATTAGGTATGCAATGAGATAATTAAATATTCAAACACACATTATGTTTTATTAAATCATATAACTGAAGGCCTGATCTGATTCCTTTCCAATGTGACTGAAAATATGCATTTTCCTTATGAGGAAGTGAAATGCCAAAATACCATTTTAGCACCCCGAAAAGAGAAAATGGACTCAACAGTGACCCCAGTCCACACCCTGTCGACCACTGACTCTCCCCAATTCCGTTTTGGCCCATAGCCCACACGGACGGCACACATCACATATCATGCTGTGGGGCGGGCTGGAAGTGGGAAGTCAAAATTGGAAAGGAACTCAGGCTTCAGTTATATGATGATAAAAACATAATGTGTTTTTGAATAAATCATACACTGAACTGATTTCCTTTACCACCATGTTGACTAAACATATGCATAAAACCCCGTTGATGAAATATTTTCATCAACATCCAGACTAGGCACACTTAGTCGGAGGTTGAGCATGATTGGTGGGCATGATATCTCAGAGAGGAGAGGCGACAGGCTGCAGTCAAAGGGTAGAATCAAAAGCGCCAGAGAACAAAAACACAGAGGAACCTAGATTCCAAAAGTCAGCAAGCCAATAACTCACCTAACCAGTGGAGTACACCAAGGGTGAGTAACTGGACCTTAGACTTTATAATGTGTTTAACAGACCTAGCCAAAGTTGTTGGAGAAGAGCCAGAGCTCGAGAAACCACGCAGAGAAAAAACCAAGCCTAAGCGAATAGGCGAAAGGAAGAACTCTGAAGGAGAGTGGAATGCGAGTAGGCCTAGAAAAAAGAGCCACGACGCACGCCGCGGCAAAGGCGGATCCAAAAACCAAGGAGGCGGGCCCCCTAGAGAGGGGGACAGATCAGAACACCACAGATGAACCCAACGGGGAGAGACCCGGGGGAGATAAAGGTTGAGAGACTGAATGAAGCAAAAAGGCCCCCGCCGTGAAGGGATGAGATGAGAGATAAGTCCAACCCTGACCCGGAAGAAGAAGATACAGGGAAGGAATTCTCCGAGCTAATTCGCCGGGAAAGGGGAACCGAAAGGAGTAAAGTAATAATGGCGAGGACTAGAGCGACGCCGCACCCAAGGAAAAACAATGGGGGCTACGCAAGAGGACTCGACGACAAAACTCAGATCCCAAGAGGGAGCCAGCTTTCGGGTCAGGAAACAGACGCCTTACAGGCGTCAATGGAACGAGCCAAGTTACCGAAGGACGAACCACACAACCTTAACTGTGGGAGCTGAGCTAGGGCGACACCGAAAGATCCAAACAACGAACGCTCGGAGACAGCGACCAGAAGTCCTCAAAATAAGCAAAAATCCCACTCAGTCTGTCGCAGCCAGGAGAGGGAGGGACCATTCAGGCCCCGACTCGGAAGTAGACAGAACCACTGAGGAAAGAATGAGGCAGACCCTCCGCAAAACCGGGAGACGCGGCACCAGCAAGGGCAACCGAAGAAACAGTCAAAGCTAGATTAATAATAAACTAGCCCTCCCTCAGATCGGGCCAGCGTCAAAACCTGGCCCAAAAAGTAGACAACGTGGGGTAAACCCCCGAGAAGGCTACCAGAGGGGAGAACCCAGAGGGCGAGCTCTGCAGAAACACGAGTCGCGCCCCGAGAGGCGACCGAGTCGAGAGCTCACTAAATGCTCGGGAAAGCCTGAGCAGAAGCCAAAACCAGTGGTGACCGACAGCAGAGAGCAGGTGACCAAGTCCTCGAGGGACAGAATGATCCTAACAAGCGGAAAACTCTGACCAAACGAACCAAAACGGTTATCGAGGAGGGCAACAACCCCAGGAAGCCACTTCGGCGAAAACAAGCTACGGGCAAAAGGATGCCACTAAGAGGCCCGTGGACAGCACAGCGGCTTCGACCCCAAAATCTCCCGAGGAGAAGAGAGTGAAGAGAGCCACCGGAGAGGTGTTACCCGAACGGGCGGCCGAGGTACCGAATAAGGATCACCAACGGCTTGAGGAAAAAAGGGAGAGAAGGAAATAACTCGACAAACCAAAAACTCAAGACGTAAGACATGGAAGAATGACTCACAACGGGGGGTTTACATCCCAGAGACATTCCCGCCCGGGAGAAGCTCCCAACAGACTAAAAAAGATTCAAGTACAGACTCAAAGCGGGATAAAAATCCCCAGTCGGAAGTGGGCAGACCATCAGGTCAAGAGATCCAGGTCGTAAAGACAGGAGCCAGAGCAACCGAACGTGCCCAGGCCAAGAGGGTACTAAGGGGGTAAAGCACAAGATCAGTCGTACCCACGGCGGGAAGACAAGACCAAGCTAACTGCCAGGAACAACTGTGAAAGCCACCCAGTGAAGGCGAGTTCGGAGAACCCACAAAACAAGGGAGTACCCCGCTGCGGGGAATCCCTCTAGGCAGCACAGTTGAAGGGACAGAAGGCGTTGCAAAGAAAACCCGCAAGTGAAGAGCTCGAACAACGGGAGCCTGAGAACCGCTGGAGGGGAGGGGAACCCCCTAAGGAAACCGACCCCGACGAATCGGGAGCACACCCCGGCCTGAAGCACGGGAAACGCGCTAGGCCCGGACGAGCCCCAAGGCATAGGCCCGAACAAGGCCCGACGCTAAGCCCGTGATGAAGAGCCCCAAAGAGGGGCATCGTCGGGCCGACCCAAAACCCGTGTCCAGGTCCCCCCGAGGGAGACAGCGGGACCAGGGTAGTCAGCTTGGAGCCAAAGGAAGGTGCAAGAAATGTCAAAGCCAGCCCCTAAATCCCGAACAAACGGGAGAAGGGGGATCCACGGTCAAGACAACCGACCCAACAATAGGCGGAGCCAGGCGAAAGTCGAAAGACCTCAGGGCTAGGGAGTTGACCTGGGAGCACGGGTAAGGTTAGGCAGCAGAGCAAAACCACCAGCCGCCAACAAGATGAACAGAGCCCAGAGGGGGCGAGGGCATCCACATGGGGTGGGAGCCAAGCCCAATGAGGGAATCCCGAGCATCAGCGTCAAGACTGAATAACCAAAGCCCGAGACCGGCACGAGCAGGCTAGGCCCCGACGGCACCAGCCGGCATGTAAACCAAGGTCTCACGCCCGCACAAAAGTGAGGACAGAGGGCAAGGAAGAACAGCCAAGGCGCCAATGATGAAGAGGTTCCCATACGGGGTGGCAAGGGCAAGGGAGAAGGGACCATGCGCCCCACCCCAGACCTGAGCCGGCCCAGTGAAGCCCCTGGTGGGGCCACGCTAGACCAGCATAGGCATCGGCCTCATAAACCCGAGGGGGCCAAGGTAATACCCCAAGCAGCAGGGCCAATCAGCTCTGGCCAGGCCCGACAAGGGGCCAGCCAAGCTGCGTGGGAAGAACCAGGGCCAGCTAACCCGAATGGCGATGAAGGGTCTAAGTCGGAGCAAAGCCTTCAACGATTAAAGCCCCAAGGCCTAGGCCTAGGCGAAGTCAAAAGACCGCAAGCTATAGGCAACGACCTCCAAGGAAGTCAGGGGCTAAAAGACCCAAAGACCAGTTCAAGCCAGGCTTAGAAACATGGTCTAGACCCCAGGGGGAACAGAGATAACGCGGACGGCAACTGTCACTAGGCACGACTCGGGGAGGAAGCGGCGCTAGGCCCGCTGATCCCCAGGAGAGAGGGCAGCGAAGCTAAGTAGCCTGCAAACCATAGCTAGAGTCCAAGCTTTCCCGAGGGAGAAGAGAGACCAGGCTAGGTAGCAGCTAAAGCCTAACAGCCAGAGCTAAGAGCCAGGACGCTAAGGCCTAAATGGCCCAGAGCCTAGATGGCAGAGACCAGAGGCCCAAGTCCCCGATGGTGCACACGGAACGGGACCGGACTAGCACACGAAGGGAGCTAGGCTCCGGGACAGGCAACAGTCAGCCGCCAACGAAATGAGCAGCGACGGACAGCGCGGCGATCCCAGAGCTGAAAGCCCATGTGAGCCGGGAGCCGAGTGCATAAAGCTAAGGTCTGGATCTCGAAGAAGCTGCAAGCTATGGCACGGCAGGATGCGCCCATGCCCAGGGCCGAGGAGGGCTAGGCCCACCAGAGACAGGGCAGGAGCACCCCCGTAGGGGGACCCTGCATGCCGAAGCTAGAGCAACGTCAGAGAATGGACGCGGTAACCCAGGGACTACACAAGGCTGAGAGGGGTTTCACGCCAAGGCAAGGCGACATGCCAGCCAGGGGTGAAGCCACTGAAGCTAGGCCGCCCCGTAGGGGAGCCCCGCCAAAGAGCAGACTTGAGTAGACCCAAGAGAACCACCGAGACCTACGGCATCCCTGAAGGGATGCCCGAGAGCCAAGGCGGCGCGACATCCCCACAAGGTAGACATGTCGCGGCGCCGAGAGTTGAAGTTGGACAAACAACACCCGAGCAGACAACAGCCCCCGTAAGAGGAGACCAGATGCTGTGGTTAAGCCGGAAATCCACGCCAACAACGGCGGATAAACGGCCACCCGAAATCAACGCCGATGACAGGGGATAAACGGCCACCATGCAGCGTACCCCTACGGGGAGGAGACGCGGCATGAAGGATTGAATGGTATCCAATCAACCCAAGCCAATCACCTCCGAGAGGTGAGACGCTATAAAAGGGAGGAGTACTCCACCCCGAAGGCGGGGAGAACAACCCGTAAAGTCCCGGAGCCACGAACTATACAACCTGCGAAGAGAGACTCATAGCGACAGAGGCTAAGCACGGGCACGCAGCGCGCCCTGAAAGGACATGCTGCAGCCCGCACCGAGTCCCCCGTGGGGGTAAGCCCGAAGGCTACCCCCACGAGGGCGCCGAAGACGGAAACCCCACGGGTGCCACCGTAACGGCGGAACCGTAACGGGAACCAGCGCTGGACAGTAACCGCACACGGAACCCCGCAGTGAGCGGGGACCAACTGGCGAAGCGCTGCGCGCCCCACCTAGCCCGTGAAGGCCTGGTAGAGCAGCAGCACGAGCCAGATTAACCCCGCGGGGTTAGCAGGCTAGCCATTGCGGGTATGCCGAAGCAGCTGGGACCGAGCGGGAACTAGCGCTGACGAAACCGACACCAGTTAACCGCACACGGAACCCCGCGTGAGCGGGGGGTCAACCTAGCGAGGCTGCGCGCCCACTAGCCCGTGAAGGCCCGTTGAAGCACGCAGCAAAGCCAGATTAACCCCCGCGGGGCTAGAGGCTAGCATCGGGGTGTGCAGTAAAAGGAGAACCGCAGCGGGCAACTCGCGCGGACGAACCGCACCAGTAAACCGCGCACGGTACCCCCGTGAGCGGGGGCCAACCTAGCGAAGCGCAGCGCGCCTCTCTAAGCACGTGAAGGGCTGGTGAAGCATGCGCACGAGCCAGATTGATACCGCGGGACTAGCGAGCTGACATGCGGGGAGCAGTGAACATAAACGACCCCGCGGCGCCCCATAGCGGGGAGCCGAGGAACCCACCTAAGGGCATGCACGAATCAAGCCCGATATGGGAACCCACGGCATCGCGGTCGCAGAGTCCGATGACTCCTAAACCACGAGCGACGGGTGTCGATACTGGTCGAGGGATCGGCCCGAGAGAACCAGGGCGTCACCATAGCCAACTCACTGCTACCGGACGGACTGCAGCCGCCAATCCCCTAGGGAAAGGGCACAGCAGACCACGCTAGCATGCACCGATAAAGCCACGAGCTAAATCAGGCGAGTAGCCGACGGAGCGTGGAGTCAGTCAAGCCCCCCGAGGGAGGCGGCCGACCAGCATACTCTGTTATACCGGGGATGTCCGCAAGCGCCAAAATCCCAGAGGGAAAAAGGCAGAGCAGACCGCGCTAGCCTGCTCCGGAGAAGCCCCTAGGGCTAGAACAGGCGAGCCAGCGGCCGTCAGCGAGGTAGACTGGCGGAACTCCCGAGGGAAAAACGCCCTACTAACACGCCAGAAGTGCCGAAGCTACAAACACGTCAGGTGATCCCAAAGCAGCGGGGCCGCCTTGGAATAACCTCGGACAGGAGCCCGAATACCACCCCCCTTTTCCTAAGCGAAACATAGACAGGGAAACTTTGTTCAATGGCGAACCATTGAAAACTGAGAGGCAACCGCAAAGGAACGAGCAACAAACGGAGCAACAGCGGAAGCAAGACCCCTAATGAACGACGGAGAAAGAGGGTCGCGGGGGCGGGCGGGGTGCAGTCGAGCCAGACGGGCGCGCGTGTCGGAACGAAAACAAAACAAAGAAAAACAAAGGAGTGCCGCTGGTAAAAACCGGCCCGCCAACGCGGAGACAAAGGATACCTCGCGGTAACAAAGTCACACACGGTAAAGAAGTTTCCAAAGTCAGTTTTTCACATATTTATTAGATACAACAAGAATAAGAATAAATAATAGAAACACTCACCCACTAGAAACTGTTTTATTGATAGTGTGACAACTACAAGAAACAGAACAAGGCTACAAGAAAGCAAGGCATCCAAAGCACGCACACGTGCGGCAATGGCTGCCTTTGTTACTTATTTTACCGATACACAGATAACCTGAAACCGCCCCCGGCGGTAAAAAAGGATAAACAATAAAAGCTCTCGACGGGTGTCAAAATCGCGTTTATTCCGTCCAAATCGAGCGTTATAAATCCAGTATATATCCCGTATATACCAGATCGTATTGGTTAGAGTAGGAGTAATCCGTATTGAGACGACAACAGTCCAGTATCAAATATCTCAGATATTGGCTGCAAATCACAGAGCTGCGATGTTACACGCGTCCGTTTGTATGCGGCCAAAACGGAATTGAGGAAGAGTCATGGTCGACTGGGTGTGATGGGGTCATGGTCGAGTACCTTTTATCTTTTAGGGGTGATAAAATGAGTATTTTGCGGGCATGTCAACTTCTCAGAAGGAAAATGGATATATTTCAGTCAACATTGGTGTAAAAGGAAATCAGTTCAGTGTAATGATTTCGGGTTTGGGATGTTATAATAGTTTGCCTTTAGTTTATTACCCGTAACCTTGTTTGATAAAGCAGTGAGAATGTTGAGACTTTGCACATACATGGAAAAGAGCAGAAAAGTTGGTAAGAAGAGAGTTGGCACAGGTTTCAGTGGAATAAAAGTGCAAAAGTCCGAATTAAGCAAAAGTTGACCTTTGACCTTGGGGCCTACAGACCTGTCTGGCACAGCACAAATAGCGATAGATACTAAGGGAGTGGTGCAAGTGGATCTAGATCTGTCAGGGCGTCTGACGGTTCAGGGGACAGACGGCCGCCACCAAAAAACGACATTGACCAAGATTTCCTATGACAAAAATCCCATCTGCTAAAGCATCAGAAGGAATAAAACTATCTTTACTTCATCATCTTTAAGTCAAGATTACCATTTCTAGAGCTATTGGCTGTACAGTAATCCCCTGCAGGACCAAGGCGCACAGTCCGACGTATTGGTTTTCCCAGACCCGCTAGTCCAAGTGTTCCGAAGCACAAGGCATGGGTTGAGGTTCCTAAGACGTAGTTGCCTTCTGGAAATAGTGTTGGAGTAGGCGTGGCATCACCTCCCTCAAATAATACCTTATTGTTAAGGAAATGATGGCTCCAATCGAGCCTTGTAAGGAATTCCTAACCAAAGTGTCATGATTTCAAGGAAATTGCGGGATCCAATTGAGCCTTTAAGGAAGTCCCTAACAAAAGTTGTCAGGGATTCATTAAAGGAATGCCTTAATGAATAAGGTGGTTTATTGATAATATTTGCTTCGTATTTTCTGATTAAATCTGAAACGAATCTGAAGCAGTTTTCCTCTCAGTAGGTACCATAATCTAAATGTACATTAGGTGCAAAATTCTGCACCCCATTCAAACCAAGTTCTGTTATAGTCAAGGACAGAATTAGGCGACCAATTGCGCATATGCCAAGGTTTGTCAATCAGCGCAGCGCGGACTGTGATTGGTTTGAATGTGTAGTGGGGGCGAGGCATGTTCGAACAAAATATAATTTAAAATGTCAAAAACTGTCCCATTTGAGTCGGGTTTTTGACTAGCGGACACAATAATTCACGAAAGTAAACTTTCTGTTTTAATCAGCTTTAAATGTTCACAGATTATTCTTCATGGCAGACATTTGTTCTGCACCGTCACATTACGTCAGATGCGCAAATTGGTCGCCTTATTCTGTCCCTGACTATAGTGCCAAAATTGAAGAAATATTGAATAAGTTCATGCAAGTATTACCTAGTTTTGATTTTTGACTTTCACTCCATAAATGCACATAAAAAGGTTGATAAATTCTGTGAAATGCTATTAGACTAGCATTAGTGTTTGGATGTCACTCAGTCTAAAATATGCCCTATTGGCTATGTTTCTTCGTGACAACAAGCTTTTTAGCTTGTCTGGTTATGTTTTTCTTTATTTTTAGTTTGCAATGATCTATAAAAAAATATTTTTTCAAGAAAAGCATTAAGTTATGACAACACAAAGGAATCAAGAAACTTCCTAATTACTTACCCAGCAAAACAGGGTCCTTCTGGAGAGCTCAAACCACGACTTTCACAGTAATAGCCAGGTGTACATGGCTGGCACCAAGAGTCATCGGGAGAACCAGTGAGATTATGAAGTCCCCGGTAGGCAAGGGAATCTGACTGGCTCGCTCTGTGCCAATAGGACCGTAAGGGCCAGACGGCAGGTGGCGTTGTAAAAGTTACAGGAGCTAAGGTGTTATCACAATAATAACCTACAAAGAGAGAGGAGAGAAACCAGTCATTGCATTAGATAAGAGAAAATCCCTGAAGGAAGCCATCAACCCATGCCTTAAAAATCCGTCGACGCGACCATATCACACCAGCTCTCTACCAAACGCATTTGGCTTCCAATTAAACGGGGCAGTTTTTAAGATTACTTCTCACGTAGAAGGCCATCCACAGATGTACATGCCTATATCTTGAGCTCATCCAGCTGTATTCACCAACGAGAACTTTGAGATCATCTTCTTGCTCCCAGCTGAGTGTAAATATCCAACTCATATACCAAGTTCTATGGTGATAGATCTTTTGCTTACGCAAGCAGCACAGTTGTGGAAAACTCCCTAATAGTATCCGCTTAGCTCAGCTGCAACTATTTTAAAGTCACGTTGTAAGACATTCTATTTACACAACATTTGGCCTTGATAAGTATCCTGTTTTGATGAAGTCCAATCACCATCTGTGATTTTTGTTCTTTCTTTTCTTCTCTCTACCTCATCCAATCCGGTTGGCTAGGATAGTTGTTTTCATCAGTTAGGTAGGGGTTAGAGGCATCGGAATCCCGGACAGATCAGGAACTTAACGATGTCGCTTTGGGGTAATACCACAGTCCTTCACAGTGACGATTCAGGTGATCCCCATATGTTCTTAGTAGGGAGCAAACTGGGTTGTTCTTTCTCTTCTATCGGTTGGTTACAATATATATGTTACGAATTTCTAACTTTTAATTTTAAAGTTATTTGAAATTGTGTTCATTGTGTATTCATTGTTGTTTTAATTAGAATTTTATCTATTTTTGTATTGTCGTATTAAATTTTTATATATGCTCCATTCTATGTACAAGCGCCTAGAGGGGCATCTGAATTAGGGCTATACAAGACTGTTCTTATTATTTTTAAAAGATCCAAGATTCAACCACCACCACAAGGAAAATTCGCACATATTATTACCCCTATCTTCTTGTGCGTGTTCCCTTCAGAAACCTATCTTTTATCATTATTAAAGAGACAGTAAAAATCATTGATTCCAGCTTAGATTTAGAGGAGCTGCAAAATCTATGAGCAACAAGGCCTTCTGGTATGAGATTCTGAACTTCTATCTCGGTTGCACCCACAAGAAGAGAAGATAAAGATAAAGATGAGGGATGATGAGAATGAAGATGAAGAAGATGGAAGATAAAGAAGATGTAAATGAGTGAAGAAAGATGAATGAAGAAGGAGAAGAAGACAATGAAGATGAAGAAGATGAAGAAGATAAGGAAGATGATGATGAAGATGAAGAAGATGAAGATGAAGAAGAGGATTCCCGAAGATGGAGAGATGAAGAAGATTGAGAAGATGAAGAATAAGAAGATGAAGAAGATTAAGAAGAAGATGAAGATAAAGATAATGAGGATGAGATGAAGATGAGATGAAGAAGAATGAAGATGAAGAAGATGAAGATGATGGATGAAGCGGATGAAGATGAAGATGATGGAGCTGAAGATGAAGATGAGAGATAACGAAGATGAGATAACAGAAGATGAAGATGAAGATGAAGATGATGAGAGAAGATGATGATAAAGATAAAAGAGAGAGGAGATGAAGTGAAGATGATGAAGATGAGATGAAGATGAAGATGATGAAGATGAAGATGATGATAAAGATAAAGATGGAGATGGAGATGAAGAGAAGATGATGGAGATGAAGAGGAAGATGAAGATTAAAGACGATAAGATAAAGAAGATGAAGATGAAGAGAAGCTGATCAAGATGATGATGATAAAGATAAAGTGGAGATGGAGATGAAGATGATGAAGATGAAGATGAAGAAGATGAAGATGATGAAGATGAAGATGATGAAGATGAAGATGAAGATGAAGATGATGACGATGAAGATGAAGAAGATGAAGATGATATGATGATGATGATGAAGGGGTCGTTTGTTCTAAACAAAATTTCAACTTTCTGACTGTCGTAATATAAGCACATGTTCGGTCATTTGCGTTAAGAAGGTATCAGATTATAGCTAGAAATATTGCCCATTACATTGTCCAAAAGCATTTTTGTCAATTTTGCTATTGATTAGCAAAAAGTAAGCATTTATAAGATTCAAAACTTTTGAACCACTTAACTAAATGTCCATCAAAAGGTTTATAGTAAGCTAGTAATTGGTAGTCTTCAAGTTAAGATCTAAAGTTTGCTAATTTGTATAGCCCATGGATATGAAATTCTATGGATTAAACAATGCATGCCGCAAATGTGTCATTTGATATTCCAGTTTTCTTGTTTTCAATTTACTGAACCACAGCAAATGTGATTCGCTCTGTAGCAAAAATATTGCTTTTTGTGACCAATTTTGATGAAGAGCATGTTCTAAAATGTTAGCACACTGCTGCAATGTGTTTAATCGCACACTATTCCCCTTCATTTTTTACTTCTTGATTATGCCAGCTTCAACTTCAACTGGGAAAAGCATTGCAGGACAAAGACGCTTGGCAAAGAAGTTTGTCATGGATCTCAATAGAAATTGAAGGAGGATGATGATGACGATGCCATCAATGTTGAAAATTGACTGGTTCATATCGATATATATATTTTGTCTCCTTGACATACTCACTTTCTAGACACAGTTTACACTCAGTCTGTCCTATTTCATCTTGGTAGTAGCCACTTTCACATCTAGTTGGAGTACGAGAGTTCGCAAGACAATAGTGGCCTTTAGTACATAGGTATTCATTGGGTGTGGGAGTGACTTGACCTCCTGGACAATAGTAGCCTGTCAAGAAAAAGTAAAATTAACAAGATAAAATAATAATGCATTATTTTATTCAATTTAAAATTAGTGATTTTGTTTTTCACTTGGCTCAAAAAACTTATTGTATTGTACTTACATGGACCTACATAGTAAATAAACATTTTGGTATGTTATTAAATGTGTGGCACTTTCTTGGTGCATGAACAGGACAAAAATTCACTTCTACAATATTTCTTGGGCAGATCGAGAGGTAAAAAAAATAAATCAACAAAATTGATTAGTCAACACACACACATAAATTTGTAACATCATTCATACTTGCACAATTGCTTCTTTTTAAACATATTTGTGGCTGAAATGGACACATTTGTTTCCTGATTTGGGTGCTGGAAGTGTAAGACTGGAAATTTTCATGAAATTATTTTTTTTTGTTTGGCTCATTTTTAAATTTAATTACATAGAACTATACACAAAAGAATCTATTTGCACATTTTTTGTAGAAGCTGCTTGAAGTATCAAATTAAATGTAGTGTGAAATACCAGTTTACAGCATCTAATCTAACGCGGGAGGAGTGGAGAACCCCCACAGCAACATTATATGAGGGAGTCTGGCCCAAACACCAATGACAGAGAGATGGGCACTCCGCCTGCGGGCGCACCATTTGCATCTAATCCCAGATTTACCTATCACCATTTGAAAAAAAGTCACTACACAGCCAAAAACATGTTCAAACATCCTAGTAAATTATGATAATGTTTTCAATGACATTAGAATTAAATTAGAACACCTACCTTCAGCACACGGTCCACTGACAACACTAGCTCCCGTCTCATTACAATAATAACCAGCCTGACAAGGCCGACAGTCACTAGCCTCATCCTGCTTCGTAGATGGATTATAAGTCCCATTGGAACATGGCACTGGTTCGGCCGTACCCAGTGGACAATAGTGACCAACTGTACAGGGCTCTTCTTGCGGACTACTGGACCCTGTTGGACAGTAGTAGCTAGGGTCACAGCTGTTGGTTGGGGCATGTAGGCCAGGCAGGTCACAGTACAATCCGGCTGTGCAGGGGGTTGGTTTATGGGAGCCCTCGGGGCAGTAGGAGCCAGGTTGGCATTCTCCACCATTTACGGACGGCTGTAATAAGAGAATTAAAAGAAGTAGACCCAATCAACAATTTATCTCAGCCATTTGGCACATCTTAAGATTAAATTTTCAATACTGTAATGCATTTTCAAGAAATCTGTGACATGACTACATCAAATCACTTCAGAGATAGAGAAATTATTGTTATAATCACGGGCACAATTTCTGTTACATGTTGCCAAGTACTCTTGCATGTCCGCCAAAACGGCACTCCATCTGATTGCATGAAGGCGTGGTGCACGCAATGACAGGCACAAACGTGTGAAATATAACAGAAATTATTGCTGAGAGTATAAGAAGCTACTTCATATTCGAGGTAGTAATTTATATAATACCGGTGACTGAGCATAGTCGTTATTTCACGCCCCATGATGTCAGCACAGAATAAACTGCTTTGGTGAAATGTACGGGCAAGCTATGTAAACAATCCTCTCTTGGGCGTATATTAAGATATTGCCTAATAACTGATCTTCAGAAGACCCGCAAAATAGACTTACCATTGATTCATTAGCGCCACCACTGCAATACCATCCAGCACTACACTCAGCAGTAGGGTTAATATTACCATAGCCAGCACAGTACATTCCAGGCGTGCATTCCAAGCATGCTCTATCATCATGCTGTATTGTCATGTTATTGAATGTCCCTGGTGGGCATGGGTAGGCATATGGGTCTGGAGTATTGAGAGGGCAGTAGTAACCTGATGGACATTCATTAGGGGTGTAGTCAGTGGTGTTGGTGTAGCAGTAGTACCCTTTGGGGCAATCTTTGCAGTATTCTCGTTCAGGCAAATCATTGTAGGAACCGGGTGGGCAACCTGTGAGGATATGGTAAGATTTAAGTGATGGAAATATAGTTAATTATTGACAACTGTGGACACCTGTGAAGTGTAATGATAAATAAGTTCATTTTTCCCCTGATAAAAATTTAGAGAGAGAGCAATACTTAATCTTCCTCTCAAGATGGCTGAAAAATGAAAACATTTCCTGGACAGCTAAGCAATTTCCTGGACCTTGCATACCGAGGATTTTAGCAGTAAAGATTGGCCTCTTGTGACATGCAGCCAGCACAATTTTGCGGGCAGACCAGCCGATATCGGGTTAGAGTTTTGTTGATTATCACGTTTTGAGGAGTCCAAGTGTTGAAAATATTGGATCTGAAACATGATAATCATAAAATCGGACGATTTACGCCCAAAATAAATCGTCCAAAATTGATTAATCTCGCTCTGAGTTTTAAAATATTGGGCGAGATGCAGTTGAGCCCAATATTTTTACAACTCATTGCTTGACCAATAAATTTGGGCTCAATCGATCTAATTTTACAAGAAAAACAGCCTAAAGGCGAGACTTTATGTCTGAAAATCAAGGGCAGGTTCCAGCCAGAATTGCCTGTGTCTCCCAAGCTTTAGCAATGGTTCAGCTTCACCGTGCTAAAACAATGAAACCACTGAAGCAAATTTGGGCTACCTTTAGCCCAGGTATAGAGTTAACACAGCCTGGAATCAAGCCTGGGGGGCCCACTCACAATGAACTAGAAAAGCTCATCATCGTAATTCTAACCTCAATTGTATGTCCTTACCTGGAACTATATTCAGGAAGTTATCTCTCTTTATTTTTAAGTCTTAAAAACAGTATTTTTCATCTTACTATGGAGTCAATTTACAACGTATGTAATAGAATGTTACAATCAAGACTCCATGAACTTTTAATATAACCAAAATAAACACACCTTTTTAACAAAAATAGTTTGATGTAGTCTTTCAGGTTACCTCATAAAAAAATACAAAAAATAAATTTGCATGATCTCCCTAGCAAGATGGCAGTATGGAACATGAGCTCAGATGACCTTTGACCTTGGCCCATGACCTTTGACATCATCCACATACGAAGGAACCCCTATTGCACCTTAACCCCCAAGTCTGGTTTCAATCGGACTTAGAAGAAGACCTGAAAAACAAAAACCTAACCAAAACCTAACCAAACTGGTACATACATACATTAGGACATGCGCATCCCCCTTCTGCTTTTCAAGCCAGGGAGATAAAAACACAACACAACAAAACAAAGAGAAAAAAGATTTCACAAAAAATATCTACAAAATACAAAAGTAAAATATGCAAGTTCCCATACCTTTTGGATACACTGTTCCAGCTGGGCAATAGTGACCTATTGGACAAGTATTTCCAATAATAGGATGAACCGTATCAGTTGGACATTGATCGCCATCAATCATTGACGGATTTGCTTTATCCGCACCAGAAATACAATAGTAGCCATGGTTACAGACATCAGTAGGCTGGGTTAAGTTCACTCCTTGACAGTACATGCCAGCGTCACACGGTGTGCAGTCTTCAGCAGACGTGAGGCCTTCTGCATTGCTGTAAGATCCTGCAGGACATGGCTGCCAGTCATGGCCGGTACCATTGGGACAGTAGAAGCCTTGTGGACACAAGGTATAGGTTGTGCCAGCATCTCCTTCTACTACATTCGTTGGAATACAGTAGTAACCTGTAATTTGAGAAGTTATGGAAGAAGTGGTTGAGCTTAAAGGCTGACTCAGAGACTTCAAAATAGATTTTGTTGTGTATAATTAAAAATAGTCATCTAGAACTAAAGATAGCACCTAAAATGCATAATTCCAAAGTTAGAGATGTGAATCAGATTTTTTCGTATTAAAGCAGTAAACATTTATGCACAGTTATACTAGTGCCATAGTATACCGTGCTATACAAAAAATTCTGTATCCAGAAGTTTATAGCAAAGCTGTGATTCTCAAAAAATAAGGACTTCGATGGAGCTTAGTTATTTCCCCACAGATAGTATATGGAAAAGCCATTATGTATATGCAAAAACCTTATGGAACAATGCATTACCTATGTGTTTCATGAAAAAGCATGGGTTAAAATAGGCATAGCGTTGGCACATCTGTCGATTAGAAACGGCTATCCACAGTAATGTATCTGAAGTCAGAAAAAATGAGTGAGGTACTTAAAAATATTTGAAAGTTATTTCAGAGTGATGCTTGTAAGCAAAAATAAAAATATTGCAAAATGTTAGCAACAAATGTGAGACAAACAGACTCAGATCTGTGAAATGAATTTATGACATTACAAATACCCCAAAATGTTTGTCCCTACAGATATTAACAAAATAATGGCAACCAGACCAGGTTCCCCATTTGTATTCTTTGATGGTACTCCACTTAAAGGCGGACTCACAGATGTCCGATGAGGGAGCACCCCATTCATTCCAAATCATATTTTTCTATGGCTATATGAAATACGAAACCCACCATTTTGCCCAATAATGCTGCATCAACATTTCATAAATCAAAGTTTTTCATGTTTATTTTCCTTTAAAGCATACTAAAATGAATAAATATTTGAAAAATTGTAATAAACCGCTCATGGCCAATACCTTCTGGACAGATCTCACACTCTGAGGCCCTCATAGTCTCCAACATAAGTCTCACAGCTAACCCACTCTTGTGGCTCTGCACTACCTGAGGGCAGTGTTTCCTGCTGGACATATCGTATCTTTGGCATGAGTTAACATTCTGGCAGTAGTTAGAGTAGTAAACCAGCAGAACATTGATCAGTTGGTCAGTAAGACCTGTACAAGGTAAGTCAAGGAAATATTGTAAATAAACTTATTTCATTTTCATTTCATTTTGGATTTCATGTCTCCTTTTTTTTCATCTTGTACAATTAAAAAATTTGGAATACTGGTTTCAGGATTTTTTGCAGCTTTTCAATTATTTTTTACTTCAATTACTCTATCACACTCCATGGATTAAGAATTATTGATAAAATATGGTCTGCCAAATCATTAATAAGAACTTCCAAGCGTGTCCAAAGGGGGTATTAGTTTTTTTTTTTTTTTTTTTTTTTTTCCCCCCCAGTTCAAGTCCTGTATGCATGGCATTGGTTGTGTATTCAGAAAGGTAAACACGTTACTTAGGCAACAAGTGATCGAGAGTGTCGATCAAAAACAATATGACGTCATTTGAAAGATATGAGCTGCCCTTTACGTCCAACGGCCAATTGGAAAATACATACGTAAATCCTGGCGTTCACCTCGGTCAAGGTCTCAATTTACACCCAATAAAAACTGCCGTTTGTCATCGGTTTGAAGCCATAATGTTGCGGTGTTGTTTTTTTTTTTTAACGAAATTTTAGAATTTTGACGTCCAAACCCCC
>JAMKCH010015224.1:0-24147 GCA_023653785.1 Ophioderma brevispina | reverse complement strand
TGCTGCATTGTATAAGGAATGGACCTCAGGTGGAACTTTGAGAGATACCTACAATTAATGTTAGGAAATATCCTGCACGGCTACTACAACAATACTGTGAATCCAAGCCCCGTTTAGAGATGAATTCTTAATTATTGAATTCCCTATCTTGTTTTAAAGAAGAGGCAATTAATTGCTAGTCCTTGAAGATTTGACTCTCAAAAACACAAAGGCCTGCCAAGATCCCCAAACACATGTGGCAATGTAGCTCGCAAGAATGTGTGTCCTTGGCAGAGTCGCTATTTTGAATCCAAGTGTGCAACGTGCAAGTATGCAAATGCAAGGAGTTGGGGATGGTTGTAAAAACCCTGAATAAACACTGTTAGTCCGCCTCTCAAACATAAACGGATGGGAAAGGGTGTAACTTTATGTTTGATGTAGTTGGTGGTTTCTAGACTTAAAATTTCCGGGAAACACGATCCACCGGCCCGTTTTTGAAAAAAACAGGTGACCAAAGGGCTTTTTCCGGGGCGTGTCCCACTTTTTTTGGGGGTACGAAAATTAATTTTTCAGTATTTCTGTAGCCAAATTATTGAATTTGGTGGGCATTTATATTGTTTTCAGCCATGACAACTCGATTGCAATAATTTTCAAAAATCCAAATGGCCCCTGCCGTATTTGCGTGAAAATCAAAATGGCGCCCAAAATTACAATTTTCTTTTTTAACTAAATGAGAAATATGTGACACTGTATTACAGCAGTTCTGATGAATTTTAAGTAATCAATTTAGAGGTGTTTGGGGTACAAAGATAATTTTTTTGTCGTTTTAAATTCAAAATGGCCGTCCAAACAAGAAATCCAAAATGGCTGACATGAAATGAAGCATAAGTCGGCCAAATATAGTTATGCCATATACACCCCCCAATCGTTTGAACTAAGTGTATGTTCTCTATCTCCATATCCAGCAAATTACAAACAGTTTTTGAATTCAAAATGTGCAGTCTTTACTCAAAAGGCGTCAAAAATGTCACTTTTGACCAAATGATAATTTCACGGGTAAGTTGATGCCGAATCGATTAAAGGCTGCCCTCTTGCAGTTGTAGGCCAATTAATAGTTTGACCCCTCGGTACAGTGTCTTTCGTGCGCCGAGTGCATAGCTTCCCTGGTGGGCGACACTTCAAATATGAAAGATATGCGTGTAAGGCTGGCGCTTCCACACTTCGGTCATTCCGGGAAAGAGGACGTGAAAACAATGGGTTTGGGCGAGAGACATCCCGAATTGCCCCAAAAAAGTGGTTTTCGGGTGACAATTTTGCTAAATCTGCCTAAAATATGGTGTCTTTTGGGTGGAAGTTTTGGAAAAATTTTCTGAAAAATAGAGGGTCTTTGGGCAAAATATTTAAAAATTTTCGTGACAGTGGTAAGAGTTGCCAAAAACAAAAAGGGGTCTTTGGGCGGGTGTGAAACCTTTTTTAAATGGGGTCTTGGAGCGACAACGATGCTGAAAAATGTGGGTCTAAGAGCCTTACATGGGCTTACGCATCATCTCCAAAGTGGAGTGTGCTCCCTCGGGTGTTGGATCACTGATATTTAAACATGGTATTTATATTATTCAGCACTTAAATGTGCTCGGGATGTATTTCTTGTTCCTATATTATATAAGCCAAAACAATATTGTATTCTCAATATCAATGAACAAGTTAAGCCTAAAGGTGCATTGTGTCGCGATCCTCAGCCTCGCCTACCCCCCCGACTGCCTAAAAGTTGGAGATTTACATATCACCTGAACCGTTGGCCTCAAGGTTAATGGTGATGCCTAACGTACGTCCAAATTCAATCTACTCTGGAAGAAATTCGCAATTTTGTATTTCTGTCCGAATTACAAACACCGGGCAGCGTGATAACAAAACATTGCCTCATAACATCAAAAAGAACTGTCAGAATTCAATGACATTTAGAAATAATCTTCTCGGCGATATCTAGAACCAAGCAAAATTTCATTTAGCAATGTTATCAATATAGCAATAACGATCAAAAAGATTGAGAAAACAACATCGCACACAATATAATTGATAAAGTATTGTCATTTGGGATGGAAGTTTCTGGTATAATCCAACAATATATATTTTCTGACTTTGTGGCCAAAAAACATACAAATAATCAGGGGTGGCGACAGGGTAAAATCATAGGGCGAAACATCATAGGGGGCGAAACAGTACAACTCATTTTGCGTTAAAAACCATAATTTATGTGCAATTTATTGCCGTAAACCCCCATGTTTCCCTAAAATTTGACACTGCGGGCGGGGGGGGGTTGGAGCAGCCCCTGCCACCCTCATGGCGCCACCACTGCTGAAATAAGTTCTTTGTCACATAGTATAGCATATGTAGTAACTTACCAACCTGCAATGGCTATCTCACTTCACAATTCATTAAAAAAAGGTTCAACCACTGTCATCCAAAGACCTATTTTTGTGTTGGAAAAAAATTCACTCAAAGACCTCTATTTTATGAGCATAATGTTTGTATTACCGCTAACCATCGGCCACTGTGTTGGTGTTTCTGTCCGTTTGGTCCGTTTACGGACAGGGGGAATCCAAATGCAAATTTCTTCCAGAGTAGATGGAATTGATTAGGCAGCACACTATACATAGGCCAACGATTCAGGTGATATGCAAATCTAAATTTTTAAGTTAAGTCGGTAACCGACCGTGTTGGCCTAGTGTAGAGCGACCCCCCCCTTTGCCTACAGTTCGGGAGGTCGGCTCTGGTTTGAAATCGCCGCCTGGGTTTAACCAAAGACTTGGTACCTGATATCCTTCTTGTCAGAACGCTCGGATTTACGAATGGAAGTAGGGAAACGTAAACACGCGGAGGCCAGAAGCAAACGGCATTGCGTAGGGTTATGAAACGGAGATATGCGCTGCCTTCTGCGGCATTTTTCGGGGGGGGGCCCAAGCGGCTGGGATCAAATAATGCACCTTTAGGCTTAACTTGGTCATTGAGATTGAGCATATAATTGGGTTAATAGGAACAGGAAATATGAATATGTTGCATCATTTCGTACTGAAGATATATATATACAGCCATGTTGATTATCAGGGAGGTGACGCGTGTAGGCTATTGTAGCTCTTCAGCATCGTTGTCCACCCAAAGACCCAGTTTAAAAAAAAGATTCAGCCAAAGACCCTTTTTTGCAAATCTTACCACTCTAAAAAAATAAACCCCACTTTTTTGGAAAAAATTTTGAAAATTTTTGCCCAAAGACCTACTTTTAGAAAATTTTGCAAAACTTTCACCCAAAGACACCATTTTTGGGAAGATTTAGCAAAAATGTCACCAAGAAAAACTCCTATTTTGGGCAATTTGGATTGTCTCTCACACCCAAGACCCCATCGTTGCAAATCCCTCTGTAACTGAGTGCCTCCGAGGTTTGAGCACCAGCCTTACACCGATATAAATTTCATAGTGAGTGTTCCCCGGAAGGCTATAGCACTCGCGCGCGAAAGACACTGTACCGAGGGTCAAATTATTAATTGGGCTACACCTGGGGGGATACTCCCACTTTGGAGGGGTGCGCGTAGCTATGTACGGTCTTTAGACCCACCTTGTCAGCATCGTTGCTCGCCAAATGCAACCATTTAAAAAAAAAATTAACCAAAAGACCAATTTTTTGGCAATCTAACCAATGTCACCGAAAGAGCCCAATTGTTGAGGTGGAAAAAAAATTTGGGACTATTTGACCAAAGACATCTATTTTCAGAAAAGTTTGCAAAACAGTCACCCAAAGACACCATTTAGAAAGATGTAGCAAAATTGTCACCCGGAAAACCACTTTTTGGGGGGGCAAGTCGGATTTGTCTCTCGCCCAAAGACCCTATTGTTTCCACGTCCCTCTGTCCTGAAATGCCCGAGTTTGGAAGCGCAGCCTTACACTCAATATACAATTCATATGTGAGTGTAGTCAACGGGAGGCTATCGCATCCCGCACGAAAGACACTGTACTGAGGGGTTAAACTATTAATTGGGCTATAACTGCATAGGGCAAGCTTAATCAATTGGCAACAACTGACCTGTGAAATGATCAGTTGGTCAAAAAGTGACATTTTGGACGCCATTTGAATTTTGAGGTACATGGCAGCCATTTTGGAATTTTGGATAGAAGTATCTAGAGAGATACAAAAAAACTACACATAAGTTCCAACGAAGGGTGGTGTATTATGCCATAAATATAAATTGGCCAAATTATGCGTCATTTCATGGCAGCCATTTGGATTCTTGTATTTGACGGCCATTTTGAATTTGGAAAACACACACAATGTATTCTTTGTACCCAAAACATCTAAATGACACTAAATAATTAGAACTGCTAGTAAACAGTGTCAATCTCAGTTAGTTAGAAAGTGTAATTTTGGGCGCCTTTTGAATTTACTGGAATACGGCAGCAGTTTGGATTTTGAAAAAATGATCGCAATCGATTTCGTCATGGCTGAAAACATATAACTGCACACCAAAATTTAAATAATTGGACACAGGGTACTATGAAAACATTAATTTTGACCCCCTACAAATGGAGCACCCCCGGAAAAAAAAAAGCACTTGTGGGCACAGTTTTTTCAAAAACGGCCGGTGGGATCGTGTTCCCGGAAAATTTAGTCTAGAAATCACTTCAAAACATAAAGTGAACACCCTTTCCAATCTGGTTTATGTTGATGATGGATGACTATGTCTGATATACCTGACCTCAGTTACGTTAGGAACACAACTACTGATATAACCTGGAATCAGGTACGTTATCGAATATGCCTGGGATCTGGGACTCGTAAATTATGAAACACTGCCTGATATTACATGGGACTCGATAGTTATGTCAGGAACAATGAATTTGACAAAATTGGTATTTTAACATGATAGAATTGTGGCACACTTCCTAGCGGTTCTTTGGGAATCATATACCCTGGAAGATAAGGAGATATTATTATTGGTTGAGGCCTCATATTAAGGTGGCAACGAGAGATTTCAAGTCATCCTATTTTCTGTGATATGTCTTGAGTCATCTAGAGATTAGACGCTCAATAGAGTCCCTACCTTTTATTGGTACAGGGAAAAATAACTTTTAAAGTGAAAACAAAAAGGGATTGTATATGCTTATATTAGTCATGAAAACATAGGTTGAATTTCGTATTTGTCCTATACAAATAGATGATCATAATTTGTGTACCAAAGAAACAGGTTTCAGCGTAATCCTTAAGATGGGGATTAGTTTTGATATATAGCTTTCACCAGTCCAAAAATCAGAATTTTCACATTTTTTTTATATTTTTGGGACACCTGTTATTTGAATTCTCTAGTTGCACCTTTAATTAGAAGAGGGCAGTGGCTAAGTAACGAATGGAATGCACAGGCACAAATAAAAAGGAATTACCTCAGAGGTTATAAATTCTAATGTACGTTAATAGATGATAGCGGTTGTAATGCCAATGTTCTATGTTTCTCACATTTCAGTATCAGATCGGAGCCATTTTGAATTGAAGATTATTATATATAAATATGAAATGTCCGATATAAGTTTATGTGGTCATTGAGCTAGTTAGTGTTTGACATAATGGATTTGATATATGGGTGAATAGAACCCAATACAATGCTAATTTGGTAGATTTCAATGTTTTGGCAGCCATTTTGGCCACTACATGGATGTGAAAAATGTTACTACATATTGAACTCTCATTTTTAAAGAGCTGTGTGTTGCTTTTATATGAATATTCCATGAATATTGACAACGAATCATTGTTTTTATTCAAAGGGACCTAAAGAATTTTTAATAAGCTTTTAATTGATTTGACACCATTTTTTAATTGGCGAAAAACAGGAATTGCGTCCAGGATATAATTTGGCACAGATCCATGTTGTTCTAGGGATAACCCCAACTGTTATAAATGATATATGACATTGACATTATGTGTTGTTGTCCGGGAATTTCTAGATGATAGCGGTATAATGGCAATTTCTATGGCGTTTAACTTTCAGTACCTTATCGAGCACATTGAATTGAGAGCATATTACAGAGATTAAAGGGAAGATATAACTTTATGTGCCAATGATATGTTACTTGATTAATGATGACACCCTGGACATGCGATTTTATTATGGCAAATACCCATACTCAGTCAATATAGTTTGTCAATTTTGTAGATTTCAATGCTTGGCAGCCATATTGCCACCATTGGATTGAAACATGTTAAACAATATTAAAATTACCATTTTAATGGCTGTGTGTGGCTGTTATCTACCATACCAATTATTAACCAAAACACATTATTTCATTTGATTCTAAGCGACCTAAAGAATCCTAGTAGGATATTTAATTGATTTTGGCGGCCATTTTGAATTTGCGAGAAAAATCGGGCCTTCGCCCCGGATTCAATTTGGCACATATCACAAGTTTTCCTAGGGTTATATTAGTCTAAAAACGTTGAGATATCCCCTCCTAAATTAAGTGCATACATATCGTAGACAGATCCTAGAATATAGTAAACAATACTGTGAATGGTAGAGCTCAAAAATTCTCTATGTGTCGCAAAAGAAGACATTTTGTAATTAGAGTAATTAATATCGGAGCTCCAATAATAATTCAAGGCTGCTGTCCGTCCTTCCAATATGAAATAGCCGTCTTCCAATATGAAATAGCAAACGGTCCTTAGAGAACCATCAGAAAAAGGTAAAAAGCATGCGTTGCCAATAAATGCAGCTAAAAGCAACGCGTTGCTTAGCCAAACGATCAAGAAGATAAAAAAAGCAATGCGTGCGTTGCTAAATTTGCTAAGCCAACCAATCAGAACAGGAGAGGGAAAAGAGACGGGGTTGCTGTCATTAGAAAGTGTTGCTAATGAAAGCAAAGCGTTGTTTGCTCAAAGTACTGTTGAAAAAGTAACGCGTTGTTTTTTACTTTTCTGATTGGCTGGCTAAGCAACGCACGCGTTGATAAGAACTCAACGCGTGGTGGTAATACGATAAGGACAGGAATGACCTTTTATCTTGCCATACCCGCCGTTAAATGCTATGGCAAAAACCAAGAATCCATCAGCACATCAGTCAGCAGTCTAGGAGGGCGCCAACTAACGATGTGCACGCAGGGACAGTGGTCAAACCTGATGGCAATATCGCAACTCTCCCAGCACGTGTGAGATTTCTGGCCCGTCCGAATCATGCTTCAGTATCTATTTAAAAAGCGGTTGAATTATCTCATAGGCAGCTATTAAATATTTTCCAATCGGACCAAACTTGATGTTTCATTGCAATCTTCTCAACCCCGATTTCCCACCCCCAAAAAATAGAGTAAAATTTTGGCCTGGAGTAGGATTAATTAATTTTCTTTCTAAAATGCAAATGAGCTCAGTAATATTATTAAACTTTCTAAAAAATCCAGCACTGTCTCTCACAGTGCCTATGTTAGAAGTTAATTGAGTAATTCGAGTTAGTCTAATGTGTTTTTTTTTTCAACAAAATAAGCAAATGAATCAAAAATATTCACCCCTGTAATAGGGATTAGGTAAATTTAAGACTTACAATGATCTTGAATTCAAATTCAAAAAATGAATATGTAATTTACTTGGTTGATGGTCCGAAACTGATATATCACGTTGTGTGTGGGGAGAAAGAACGTGACAGTTAAAAGTATTTCATGTCTTTCGAAACTGATATGACATATGGATATGCAAACCTTAAAACCAGAGTAGACATAATTTTAGGTGCTGGATGGTTAAAGCTTCAATGAAAACCAATCACTAAGTATAATTGAAAAAAAGGGAGCTCGAGTTCTCCAACTCAGATAGTCTTTGTGGTGCGGAGACAAGCCTACGTGAGTGGAAAAAATGGGGGGTGGTTTGGAGATTTGTGAGAAAATTTGTACTGATGTGCAACCTTTTATTTGTGGGGATTAATACGGCATGTGGACGTAATGTGCGTCCTGAGAAAGTATGGACAGAACCTGTGGACAGGTAGGTCAGAAAAGCATAAAGAGATTGTATGAAAACAAAAAAAAATGAGAAAAGAAACAAAATGAACTGAAATACAAACTGATAACCCCCGGAGTTTTATTTCATAGTTCTAAAAAAAAAAGAAAATGCAACCGCATTCAAATACCGGCAAGACGCGTTTCTGGAATACATGCTTCAGTTGCATGGAATTCTTCCAACCCATTCTTGTCTTTTTATTTTTAGAGTGTAGGTCTAAACCTCAAATTTACACCTCGGATGACTCTAAAAGCTTATAAAAGTTTTCCCGAACGATTTCGCACAATGTGCATATTTATTTGCAAAATACGTATTCTAGTAACGCGTCTTGCTATCTGAATGCTGTTGCATTTCATAGTTTCATTTTGTTTCTTTTCTCCATTTTTAGCTTTTCTGACCTATACCTGCCCACAGGTTCTGTCCATATTACTGTTCAAACTTTCTCAGGACACATATTACGTCCACATGCCGTATTAATCTCCACAAATAAAAGGTATATGCACTCGCCGACAATTTTTCTCAACAAATCCCCAAACCACACCCCAATTTTCCACTCAAGTAGGCTCTGCTCACGTGTACACAAAGAGATGAGTTCCTTTTTCATCTATACCTATTGATTGGTTCATTTAACAGCTTTTCACCATCCAACTACCTAAAATTATGTTCCTATTCTGGGTTTAAGGTTGTTTCCATAATTAATCCATAATGTCATATCAGTTCGAAAGAACACGATACATAACTCACGTTAATCTTTCCCCCACACTTAGCTACACTTGATATATCAGTTACGTCAGTGTCATACATTACGGTTCAAGATTAATGTTGAGTTCCGTATAACAAATGATTTCCATGCATGCAAGTATTTGTCCCCCTCTCTCATATTTATAAGCAAACCATCCCTTATAGGTCTATGGCTGTTATGGGAGTATTATCACGGCACGGTTGATACTTATTTTGTCTCTTTTTCTAGCTTTCTTCCAATAGGGAAAACAATCCTCTATGGTACAAAGTCGGAGTGGAGTAACAGCCACAACATTGCAAGTTGCCCTAGCATAATGTGCAGTAAGCAAATGATTGGCAGAATATCACAGTCACGCACAGAGTTGGTATTGTTTCATATTAGACCGGCAGCCCAGAAGGTTTTGATCAAACGAACGAGATACCAATATCTGAATACTGGAAAATTTAGAGAAAAATATAACTTTTGCAAATATGAACGTCTGTCGGAGACTCGCTGCTGCATGTGGCCCCAGGAGAGGGGTAAAGTTACTATGGGGGTCAAATGTTTGAACTGCTCTAAATTAAATGAAACATAGCTCAAATTATTTCTTAGGTAACCAGGAGTAAAAAAGTCAATTGGGTCACATGCGTGTGGTGCCTCCTTTCCAAGATATTTGGGGAAATAGGCTAAAGGTCATTTGTTTATTCAAGAAAGGTCAACGTTTGCAATATCCAGATTTCTTTGTAAAAAGTATCAACAAAAAATATTTAATGATACTGACTCAAAATATGCTTTTTAATTTGCATAGGGTTGGTTCACTTTATTAGGGAGGGGTATAATGTGCCCATCCCCATAGAGTCCTATAGGTAATTTTGTACCCCTCCCATTATAACAAGAAGAAGATACCGAAAGTGCAAAAGCATTTCATATTTGGAATCAGTATCATTAAACATTTTTTTTAATATTTTTACAAAGAAATCTAGCTATTGCAAAGGGTGACCTTTCTTGAATAAACAAATGACCTTTAGCCTATTTTCCCAAATATCTTGGAAAGGAGGCACCACACGCACGTGACCCAATTAACTTATTTACTCCTGGTTATCTAAGGAATAATTTGAGCTATATTTCATTAGATTTAGAGCAGTTCAAACATTTGACCCCCTATAGTAACTTTACCCCTCTCATGGGGCCACACGCAACAGCGGGTCTCCGGCAGACATTCATATTTGCAAAAGTTATTTTTTCTCTGAATTTTCCCGTGTTCAGATATTGGTATCTCGTTCGTTTGATCAAAACCTTCTGGGCTGCTGCTCTATATAGCAGTACAAAGTCCTCATTATTTTAAGAATTAAGAACATGGTATATGTCTACTAGGAAATTCATTTACATTT
This sequence comes from Ophioderma brevispina, assembly GCA_023653785.1. Classification (NCBI taxonomy): domain Eukaryota; kingdom Metazoa; phylum Echinodermata; class Ophiuroidea; order Amphilepidida; family Ophiodermatidae; genus Ophioderma; species Ophioderma brevispina. Next base: position 14,044 of record JAMKCH010015224.1, on the reverse strand, counting down.
CCTAAGCAACTAGAAACAAAACTTTTGATTGGATGACAGCCCACCCATCACAGTGGATAGCCTCAGTTCATTGACATGTACACTGCAAAAAGAGTGCTTAGAAATTAAACACTTTTCTAAACACTATTTTGCACCATGTTTTTAAACATTTTGAAATGTCTGTTTAATATCTAAACACCTTATATCTAAACATGTTTAAAATCTAAACATGTTTAGGGATTTGACATTAGGTGTTTATACATTTGATGCCAAGTGTTTAAGAATTAAACATGTCAAATCTAAACACTAATTTGCACCACGTTTCTAAACACTGTTTTTGCAGTGTAATGGATGATCTGACCCATGGTCTTGAGAGTACCATTATCATTATGTGTACAATGCCCAGAAACACAAGCGTTGATTTAAACCGGTTTCCTGTAAGTTTGAATTGTAATCTCGGTGCAATGGGCTGTGGTTAAAGGAAAACCGTACTAAGAATAAATTATACAATATACGCTATAAAAATAATTATCGAACACATATCGAGTGGTTTCATGGAAAACGGGATTAAACTAACCATAAAAATGAATTAAAACATTTTGTCTGACCATGCGCTATTTGAAATTCGCGCTCGTGTATATGGGATATGTAAACGTGTTATTGGATACGGACGGCACAGTAGCGTCATACACCTTCACATGTGACGCTTTCATAATGTGCATTTCCTGTGGTGTGTATGACACAAACGTGCCGGCGGTATCGCATAACACGTTATACAATAGCGCGAATTTTAAATAGCGCATGGTCAGACTAAGTGGTTTTAATTCATTATTATGGTTAATATAATTCCGTTTTTAGATGAAACCACTCGATATGTGATCAATAATTATTTTATAGAGTATATTGTGTAATATTATTCGTTGTACGTGTTCTCCTTTAAAATATTTATTTGATTGATAAACTACCGACATTGTTCCACATTGCTGAATTTGCTGAACAGTCATAACAAGGAATTTGTAGGCTATGGAGATCCTTGTGACAACTGTATTTGACTGAAAGACTTGTTCACTTACTCTTTTACCAAGAAATAACCCAGGACAGACTGTATAAATTAAACGAATCAAATACTAACACTTTCACGAATATTTTGGTGAATAGAGTGATGAACAGGGGACAGCCTTATTTCTTGGCACTTTGGGGGGGCAAATTGGCCCCAAATAACAGTGTGAAAGTCAACCAGGGGGGGGGGGGGTACACTCCACATTTGAAATGGATATGTGTGTAAGTCTGACGTTTCCCTAACCAGGGCATTCTTTACAGTAGACTGCAAAAATAGGGGTCCTTTGTGTGTATTCAATTAAAAAATTTAAAGGTTAGATGATGAATTAATGTTGATGCCTGACATAATATTCTGTGGTCTTAAATATCTCTATACGAGAGGGTTTCCTAAGTATGATCTCAAGTATTTACAGTAACATATTAAGTCTTAACCATACTCGTTGAGCGATGGTTTCTTTAAAAGACTATTTGTTAGCAGTTACTCCAATTTTACAGGTGCACATGAATATCAGGGGAATTTTGGGCACAGTGGAAATGGAGTACAGACTTTTTTCTATTGATTGATTTTTGTCAAGTAATGACCTAAGCTAATAATTTCAGGAGGGTGTGCAAAATTTCCGTGCATGCCTTTTCTAGAAATCCAATATGGCCGCTATCACTCTCAATTCATTCAAATGGCCATAATTGTATGCAACTAGATCCCAGATTTTAAAGCACGAGGAATCTTTTGGACCGTTTATTGAAGTGATTTGCTACACATCTACCCATTCAAATCCAATATGGCCACCCTAAAACCCCTAAAACCCAGTATGCCCTGAAAATCATTATTCAACAAGTGACCATAACTCAACCATCAGTATGTTTGGATAGAGCATAATTCTGCGCTCTATACCCCGTAGGACTCATATCTGACAATTCAAGTGTGTTAACAAGCTTACCCAATCAAGATGGAAGCCATATGGCTGCCTTTTAAGATCTTTAAAACCTACGAATTGTCATATAGTCATAATTACTGGCCGTCATTTTGATTTTAATATTTTTAAAAAAATAATACCAGATACGAGTTTTATTCTCAAAAAGACATACAACTCATACTTTAATTTAAAACTTTATAATCATTTTGGGTGTTTTAACTAATACAATACAGATCTATCGTAATTTATTAGTTTTAAAGAAGGTAAAAAGGCAGCGCCATTGGCCCCCATCTTAACATTATGCATGTTAAAGAAACAGAAATTCCAGATAAGATGTCAAAACTGTTCAAATACTTATATAACCTTAATTTAACACGTTGATAATAATAATGTTGATGGAACTACATATAATACACATATATGTAGGTTTTAAACTTCTATTTTTAAAGGCGGCTGTATTGGCTGCCATCTTGAATTGAAATGTCCTTACAGAGAAATGTCCAAATAAGGGTTTCTAGGGATCAAATACAGTTTGAGTCAAAACCAACCCTACATTCAGAATAAAAAATAATTAAAATAGTTTAAGAATTATTTTGGCTAAATGTTGCTTGGTTATAAGAGGGCTAAACAGGCTTTTCATAAAACGTTTAGTTGGTGTTCATTTGGACTTGGAGGAAGAAGTTATGACTATTTTGCTGAGAGATTTAAAATTCCTGTTTGGCCGATTTTGATCCCAACACAGATGCAGCGTTTACATAGAGTAACATGTTCTTCAGCGGTGATTTGAGTAAAACATTCAACACCACGTTATTGTTCAAATAACCTCGAAGGTGCGAGAATAATGTAGGATTATAATTAAGATCCCTGAGATTACAAATGAAAATGAGAGTGAAAAAAAATGTTCCATTGCCCAAATAAGAAAGTCAAGATAGTGGTGTAAGACCAGTTTACTTAGCATAAGCAAGGATTTCATGGTTTAAATGGGAGCCAAGTGAGAACATAGAAGGTTTTGTATTCAGCTTGAAAAACAGTGCATATTAAATTTAAGTTTTAATTCTAATTTATTACAGAAAACTTCAGTTTTAGTTCTTTTCGCAATTATGGACGCTGAGTTAAATGTATTTGTGCAAAAATAAATCCTGAGAGATGTAAAAACAAAAAATTGCAAGCACTTCAATTTGTTCTGAATGAGGCATTGCTATGGAGTGATTTTCAATAACTGTCTCTTTTGATTGAACAATGGTAAATTTAATTTGATATTGTGAATTTAATTTGTATTTTACTATAAATTATGTTACACAATAGCCGTTTTATTCAAAACTGATATGTTTTTGAGGAGAAGAAATCGATACAAACTGAAATTGCATATGTGAATTATCTTTGCTATAATGAGTTATGGTGTACGACGCGTGCAGTCCTCCACCATTGTATGGGCTTACAATCGGCCAAACGAATGGTTTAGGTCTCTCCGCAAATTGGCAGAGTTTCTTAACTAAGTCCGAAACGACACCAAATAAAAATCTTCTGAAGCCTGTTTATCCGTGTAAAAACCAAAAACAAAACATTCAAGCAAAAAAACGTTTAAACTTTCAAGAAAAAATCTTTCCTAAAGTCAGGGTTTTTATTGACTAACACTGTACTGTATACTCATAAGTGTAAAGCATAAAGAGTGCCATATAGACCACTGAAATTAAGCCTCTAAACGGCAAAATGTGCAGAACACTAGGGGGGGGGGGGGGAATGGGGGCGGGGGGGGACCCCCCGTTTTTTGGGGGTGTCCGATGCGTTGGAAAGGCATTCTAGAGGTGGTAAAGTAACACTTGCGAGCGTGATCCAATTGGAACAGATTTTGAAAACCTGCAGAACACGTTTTACGTGTTCAGTATGTATTCACGTAGCGTAAATAGTATAATGGAGGGTTAAGATCATTTTTAATGATCGAGAGCATATTGACTTTTGGCAGCCATACTGGATTTGTGTGCAATGAATGATAAATACATTACAACACTTTCTCGTGCTTAAAAAAAACACCGGACGTACCGAGAATATGTCTCTATCTGAAATAACTAAGGGTTATTAGTGATTTTTGGACATGGTGGAAGCATATGATTTTTTAAAAATGGCCCTAAACAAATTTGCACAACCCTCCAAAATTTATTGGCTTACGTCCTAATGAACTAAAATCTATCATAGAAAAAGTCTTGTACTCCATTTCCTCTTCAGGATGTGTGCCTAAACTTCTAACTGACTATGAATGGGGCTGGCATTTAGAGTTATTTCACACTGACCGCACAATTATTGGGCTTGGTCCCTCTAAATTGTATAAAAACTTTTAGTACCACTCCTGGTTGATTTATAGTCTTCTTTATTATCCTCCTCTTTCATTTGACACCACAAAACATTTTCCATTGTGATATCAGGCCCCAAAATGAGCATCTGCAAAAACAGTCTATGAAAACATGATGAGTTTACGTTAGCTAAATGGCTAATAAAAAAAATTTTAGTACCACTCCTGGTTTGCATGTATAGTCTTCTTTTTTCCTCTCTTTATTTGACACACAACATTTTTCCATTGGGATTATGATCATGAAAAAGTACCAAACTGCAGCATTGCAAAACAGTTAATTCTGAAAAAATAGATGGAGTTTACGATTAGTAAATTATTTAACAATTAAATGTAATGATTGTGTGCCCCTGTGACATTTGACCCGAGATGTGTACAATTTAAATCTGAGAATTGGCATTTAGTTGCATTTGACAAAAAAATAAGAATTGAAACTTTAATTCTGAGCTCAAATAAGTGAAGGGCAATGTTGTAACAATCGTACTTACAAAAGTCCACGTTCAAATGCATGATCAAGCTCCAGGCCTAATTTCCATTGAGTTTTTTCTTCAAAACTTACAGTTGTATTTCTGACTGCCATATTTGCAGCTTCACTTGCACACCATTTCTTTTTCACACTTGCATACAATCAAACACAAAGTATCGTGGGAAACAACACTTGGCGTTTTAATGGTAAAGGGGATGCACATTGCAACTTCACTATACAATTTGAAAAGCTTGTGAGGGCAACAAAAGTTGTATGCGCAGCTACGAATTTTGTTGAATTAACAACATTTTCAAGTCAGATGAAACAAACGTCGTAATATATTTAAAAGAGTGTGGTAGCAATTGAAACACTTTTCTGCTTTCACTTTGTTTAAAAGGTTTAAAAGTAAACACGCGTGGATATTGCAAACATTCAATTTTTACTTGGTAACCACTACATTCACACTCTCTCCATGCTTTAGCAAGGGGTATGGGTAGTCAGCCATTTGGAAGTGCGGGTGTCTGCTGCCTTAGTGTATTTCGGGTGTTGCGACGAAAGGAACAAATTCATGGCATGACATTTTTCTGTATTGAATTTCCATTGCCAGGCGTTAGTCCACTTATGGAGGCAGTCAAGTACTTGTCCATGACGTCAGCCAACTTGGTAGAGAACCTCTCCCCATTTCAGATACGATCGGTATGCGGATTACTCTTCAAAAAGTTTGTGGAAGTCCTTCATTTATGATTCATCCAGGTAAGTCAGCTCTACCAAACATGAATACTTAACTTTCCTTGGCTTTTTGGTGAGCTTAGGCTTGAAGTTCATTGGGAAGGTGACGGCTTCATATCGCTTCATACCTGATACAACGTTCATCTTCAGTGACGTTTGGATGGGAAGTGAGCACTAAATCAAGGATGTTTTTTGTATCCCCACTTCCTGGTGGGTTCTGTAAACAATCTGGTCAAGAAAGTATTCATTACATATATCAAGACGAGTAGCGCATTTTGTACGGTATGGTTGCACAGTGCGATTTGGCCCAATCTATGCGGCAAGTAAGCCCGGGGGGGGGGGGGGGTACTCGACCCAAAATTGGGTACGGGTGTGCGTCACGGGTAAAAAAATCGACCCATGTTTATAGTGACCAAATTATACAAAAAATAGGCCCATTATATAGTTGGTTCCGAAATTTTCCGACCCATTACTATAGTTGGCCTTTGAAATTTCGCACCATTTTTATTAGTAATCTTAGCAAAAAATCGGCCCATTTTCATAGTAAATTTTTCCAAAATCAGAAAAGCAAACCATTTTCATTTCGATTTTAGCGAAAAATCGGAAAAATCGACCATTTTCATAGTAAAATGCGACAAAAATTGAAAATGACCCATTTATATAGTAGCAATTACCTCAAAAGTGACCAATCTTTATAGGAGCCTGGTGGAAAAAACGACCCATTGTTCTAGTAAGCGTGAAAAATGTGACCATATCGGCGGCACATATGTACCTACCCTTTCCACTGAGTACCCCACCCACGGAGTCACCAGTCACCAGCTACTGTAACAACGGCATTTTTGAAGTCTTATAAATATCAGCTAAGGATGCTTAAAGGTGTTCAGATGCTGGCTGGTGTGTGGTGGTCAGTATAAAAGACACCCATGATCAAGGGTTTTTGACCTTGTATATGGATTTCAACCCATTGTATTTCTGAATCAGTTTCAATTATATGCCTTCGGGGGGCAATGAGTGCTCTTTGTCATGATAAAAATCCCAAAACCTTTACCAGTTTAGGTCTGTCTCTTCTGAAAGTTACAAAACCAGGAGGCGTGATTTCGAAGTGAGGTGGTTATTTGAAGGTTGAATTCTGTTCAAATTACAATGATATCGCGCTTGTGGAGATTATCAGAGTTTCTAAGCTCAGGGACCTTTCGCTCAACCGTCGCCAATTCCACAACAAGAGTTTTCAGTTTACGGTGATTTTTGGATTTTGCTTATTTTTGTGTTGTGATGGGGACGCTGTCAAATAGGTGATGACATAGCAACTGGAGATCCAATCTCATCTGTAGAGAAACTGTATCTTCTAAACTGTTAAAACAATTTGACAAGGTGAGGCTTGAAAGAGGATGAAATATGGATGAGCTGATGTGCGTGTACACCACACTTACAACAAATCCAAGAAGGCTACTGTTTGCGTTTGCATTCATAGATTTCTGTGGAATATTATCAATTATGTGATACCATCAATCAACAATGTCACACTGGAGACATTCTTGACCCCTTTTGCTGGTTTCTGACAACATCAGGCACGGTACTTAATGGGCGTGGCCCGGGGTTTTATTTATGTGTCTCCAGAAAGGAGAAGTAAAACAATAATGAATGCCGAGTTTTTCTGTGGATGTATTTAGGGCATGGTGGAGCTTGAGGGAGCTAACAATAACTAGTTCCAAACTAAGCTTTGTGATGTTGATTGGTAAGAAGACAAGGTAAGTATGAGTGAGTTAAAATGAAGACCTAACCACTAACGAGTCCACAAACAAGTTTGGGTTCTGCTCTGTTTTCATTACAAGTATAGGTAAAGTTGGCTTTCGAGTAGTTTTCATGGGGGTTGATACGGACACTGTTTGGTTTATTTGTAAACAACAGCAGGCTCTTATGTGGATACACCAAGCAAATTTCATAATTCAGATCATTTTGGCGTCATACTTCCAGTGACCCCTAAGATACTATGACCACATTCTTGAAGGGTAACACGTGGGGTACTATGGCCTATTACCCATCAAGGACCATTACATCCAGTTGCCATGAAATTTGTGCGTAGTAGGCCTATAGGCCTATGCCTATTTGTAGAAAGAGCGGGCCATTTATGTTTAGGGGTTAGCATGTTACCAAGGACACAAACACAATAATACCAATCCCTATGTACTCTCTTGCACGAACAAAAATTAGAGAAAGCTTGAAGGAGTCTTTCAAATGTAGTCGGCTTTGAGACCCATTGCATTGACGGTCTTTAAAAAAATACATACTTTAATATAAGGTCTATTCCAATTGAAAAAATATGACACCAAACATAACTACATGTATTTATAATGTGGACATGACCGGACCCAAAACTGCACTCTTTTCATCTCTACCTATTGCAGCTTATTTTAATAATTAAATAAATTGAAAAAAACACATTTAACATTTAAGCTACAATTGTGTTATACGTCCGCGGTTTCGTCAGCTCTGGCAAGGAACATAGCCATACTGTCCTCCAAAGATCGCGCGTTCACTTCGCGCAGTTATCTAAAAGGCTTCCATAAGTTTTGCATCCCTTCCATCTCATATTGATTTAAAAAAATAGCAGACAAATAGCGTGGTTACTAACAGGTATCATTAATTAAATTTCAAGTAAGACAATTATATTCCCGTGCAAAAATAACCCATACTATTGCGCCTGTAGGGAGGGCTTATACGGACATCACGTATCGTTTTCCATGGAAGAGTGCACCAGACTTGTAAGATACTCTTAGGTCAGAAATGCCCAGAAATGGGCACAAATAGTGCACAAATTATCGTCACGGTAATTTTGTATTCAGTCCTTAATAATACAGCTAACCCTATCTGTGATCTCTTTGCTGGGGTGACTAAGTTCGTTCATACTACACTGCAACGTGCGTTGCGGTAAGTTGCAGTGCTCGAATTCGGTCTCTGTCCAGTATACTGCATTGCGGTACTGCAACCTAGTTAAATTTATTTTAACTGCAGCTGCAGCAGGTTACGTTGAGTTGCTGCAGCAAATGATCGATATATCGGCACTGCACTGCGCAGTGCAGCGTAGTATGAACGAACCTTTATAGGCTGGTATTCTCAAAAGGAGTCTAACTTTAGACCTGGGTTTAAAGCAGGTTTAATCCGAGGGTCTAGTCCTTCACGGATGGACTTCTTCCTCTCAACATACTATGAAAATTAATTGTAATGGGTGAGAACATTCCTCATGGATAGGCCATTTTGGCTCATATGATGAATTTTCTCACCCTTACAGCACCGTTGGTACTTCAGCGTATGTTGACAGGAAAAAAGTCCACTCATGAAGGACTAAGCATAATTTAAACCCGGTCTAAAGGTACACTGTTAAAAAAATGTCCGTAAATTTACGGAAATTCTGGCAGCAGTATTTCCAGTCATTTTTAGGGTAAATTTACAGAAATTTCTGTCAATTAACGGAACTTTGACAGTAATTTTACAAGACAATTTTCTATAATTATGGAAAAAATAAAAATATGTATTTTAACAGAATTTTCCGTGTTAATTTAAAATTACGGAACCAAAAAAAAAGTCCGGGACCTTATGCTGCCAGAAATTTTTGAAATATTTCCGTAAATTAACATTTTTAGCTATTTTTTATGTTTTTTGTTTTTTTATTTTTATTGTTTTCTAAAACAGATTTTTCCGTAAATTTACGGAAAATCTGTTTTCTTAATTTACGGAATTTTTAACAGTGTAGACTCCTTTTGAGACAATATCAGCCATAGTGTCCAAGTCCAAAGGCATTACGGTTTAACGATGTCACGCGAAGATTTGGTAGCTTGTACCTTTAAAGTTCTAACAAGTCCCTGTGAATTGTTTTCAATACGTCTCTTCTTTGGGGCTGTCCTGGAGATAACGTTGTCCAGTATCTCCAGACGTCAAGATTCTGTTAGTCCTTGTAACATAAAACTTTGCAGCTTTGGCAAATAACAATCCAGGATGCAATAATCCATTCCACAAGTCTGTCGCAATTACCCACTTAGGACCAGAAAACAGATGACTTTGTCTGTTAAGGTAATATGCTTCACATGCGACAGTAATTTAATAATTATGCTTCTTTTTAGCATGAAGCTGGCAGCAAAATTCAGTGCTTAATTAGATGCTGGCTTTAATACTACCCAACACACCGTAATTCAAGGATGGCTGGCCAATGTGCGAAGTTTTGTATACTATCTAATTACCTCATAAGATAAAAATAGCCTATTACAGTTGCATCATAACATAAATATATTTAGCCCATTAGGCATACACCAAAAGTACATTACATCAATTGTCGTTATACCTAATTTTGAAATCTCTCAGAGAGGTTTCTTTAGAAAGGTCTCTGAACATTTAACTTTGAGGAACTAGTATCAGGCCATCGCATTGAAAGTATCTGTTACCAGCCTAGAACCCCGCTAAGAACTAGCAAAGGAGAGCCACGCAGAAGACCATGTTTAACCGGAAAAGCCGCAAGATCCTGCTACAAATGAGTAGTTCGAGCTAGCCAACGGAATGAACGGATAGCCCTTCAGAATGCTACTTAATTTGCACCTCAATAATTCCATAAATGCATTGCCGTGCTGTATAAAATCATTCAAATTGATAATATTCAACAAATATGTAATGTATGCAATACAGTGTGAAACATTATGTACTCAACAAGGAACAATTTGGGGTTCGATCAAACCACCCAGTATACTATGGCAGTAATTGAGTTTGTTGATATAATCAGTCAAGCTACGAAATCACGATGGATATATTTTAGACTTATCAAAAGCATTTGATATTATCGACCATGAAATAGTATATATACTTCAAGAACTAAAATACTATGGGTTACAAAATAGAGAACTCTACGACTTTTATAATAATCATAAACCTGTTCTCAACGATATTGTGTGTGGTGTGCCACATGCACGGCAGACAGAGATGTATATTATTGGGGTTGATAAGTCACTGGATGTGAAGAAGTCTTGAATTCGTGAGAGGCATCATCTTTCCAACAGCTTTATAAGGAATTGTATCTGTGAAACCTTACGTTAGTTTATAAGCGTTCTTGTCATGATTTGGTCTCTTCAGCAGTGGAGTCACCCTTGCAATCTTAAACGCCTAAAGGGAAAAGGCCTGACATCAGAGATCTGTTGATGATGGCCGCGACCAAAGGTAGCACGCTGTGGACACACTTCTTGAACAGTAGGAATGGGATCCAGCACACTATTTATTGGCGAGACCATTATTATCTTCCAATTGTTCGAAAGTTATAGCCTTATTGTTTCCATACATCAGCAGAGTATGGGAGTGGAGATTTATTCCATGAGAATAAAATATTTTAAGAAATATTCAAAAAGATAGATTCAATTAAAAAGTACAGCTTTACTAAAAAAATATAGCTGTCGGTTAAGCGCACTAAAGCCTGTTCTCATTAACAGTGTCATAACCACCAAGAATATGTCAAAATAATTATATCTCTCAAACCTAAACCACATAAATGACATAAGTATATCCTACCTTCCACCCAATGATTCGCCTTCTTCCAAAGTCTCTGGCAGATCTCGCCCCATTGTCTCAGGCAGTAAGAGCGCAACGAATCCTGCTGATATCGAACTAGCGCCAAAGACGAGCATGGGTAAGGGTGACCAATAGTCTGATAAAATTAATATCAATGGCGAAATCACGCTTCCTACACCGCAAGCCATGCCTACAATCCCAGCGCTTATACTCCTGAAATTAAAGAAAGTTAATGCTGAGTTAGACCCTTAAAACTAGAGACAGGGTATATGTCATCAACGCGATTTATTGAATACGCTTATTAAAAACAAAATGAATGAACGCATTTGTCAGAGATTTATTGACACAGTTTAAAATGTTTGTTGAAGGCGGTTCTCGAACCACTAGCATCGCCTACTTTTCTTCCCCGCCTGACCATGCTGGTTATGAGCTGTTATGCGCCTGCAAATGGTACTGAGTGTTTAGGCTCATCTGCTTGTCCCAATTAGGCTATGTCACTGGCGTCTTGAAATTCATATTCATATATTTATTTATTTCCATGCCAAGCGAAACAACAGAATGATTACAACAACTAACATTATAAATACATTCAAGGAATTGTTAGCATGGCGGAGCCAACCAAGAGGCCAAAATGGGCCAGAAGTGGGTGACTCCTTAACAAAACAACAAACAAAAGCACACAGAGATACCAAGTACATTGAAATATATTGCAACGAATGTCTGATAATGATAAATATTAAATAATAAATTAATAATGATGAAAATCACAATCTATAAAGATACATTACTCATAACATAAACAAATTGGTTTTTAATTTACGTTTGAATGACTTAACAGTTTGAGTTTTTTCAAGTCAGCTGTTAGCCGATTCCAATCTTTAGGACCCATTGACCTAACGCTTTTAGATGCATATGTTGTTTTGTTAATTACTAATTGATAATCGTGGAGGTTTCTAGTGTGATAAGTATGGATATTGCGATTTTGAATGAAGTAATCATAAAAAACTTTAGGAATATCAGTCGTAAAATGCTTAAACATAAAATAGCAAGATTATATTTATACAAATCATAAATATTTAGAGTTCTAAAATGGACATTGAATATGTTTCTTATGGCTCTTTTCTGCAATTTTAATTATTTATCCTATATATCCTATGAGTATATCCTATGAGTATTGCCCCATGCAAGATTTCCATATGAAAATAAGGCAATATAATTGAGCAATAAATACAATAAAGAATACGTTTTGGAACAAAGTGTTTCAACTTACTTAGAATACCAATATTTCTTGAAATATTGTTAGACACTGCTTCAATATGATATTTAAATGACAGGTTTTCATCGATTATAATACCCATAAATTTTGTCTTGTTCACTCTGGAGAGATTACTACCATTGAGAATAATATTAATATTGCTCTTAAAATCTAAATGTCCTTTGCGGTGTGCCCATAATCATGAAATTAGTTTTGTCAACATTAATTGATAACTTATTAGCTTGAAACCAATTTGTGACTTCCTGTAATTCTTTGTTGACCAATGATATTTTATCGGTAAGGTCTTGATGGGAATACAGAATCGTGGTATCATCAGCAAACAAGCCAAATTTTAGAATAGATGTTTTAATAATATTATTTATATATAATATAACTAGCAAAGGACCAAGAATTGATCCCTATGGAAAACCACATGTTATATTCTTGGAATTTGATTTACATGAATTGCATTGGGCGTATTGTGTCCTGTTACTAAGATAGCTTTTAAACCATTCCAACACAATGCCCCTAAACCCATAATGTTCTAATTTATACAATAAAATATCATGGTTAATGGTATCAAATGCTTTGGCTAGGTCTAAGTAAATGCCCAATGACTACTTTTCATTTGGGATTATGAGAACAATGCATTTTTAAGGACAGTGTATGTTACCCACCTGATGGGAGTTGGAAATATTTCTATGGGAAGTAAAAGTGCGACAGCAAAAGATGCGGCGATACCAACTTTACCCAAAGATGCTACTGCCACTCTGGCTGTTCCGGTAACTGAAAACAATTCATTGTAAAACAGAGCTAAACAGTGAGTTGGGATTTATTGTTAGTTTAACTTAATTTCTATTGATAGACAAAAGCAATAACTATGATTTTGGCACGACAGATTTAATTATTTTAGAAAACTGCATAGGCTTCGTCGACTAACAAATGCAGAATTTCTGAAACCAAATCGTGTCTGGACAATCTCATTAAAGCAATATTAGCTCATTTTTTGAAGAGCGCCCCCAATTTTCAAAATTTAAAATTTTTGCACAGTTACGTTGGTAATTGTCTAGGAAACTATACCTGCGAACGAGAATGCTAAAAAATGCGTATTTATCACAAAATAAGCGATTTTGTAATTAGAATTGGGATCCCAGATTGGACTTAACGGCAGAGCTGGAAATGCTACGTTTTATGTCCGTCCATGATGAAATAGTGCCACCTCGAGAAAATAACCTCTAACTTGGTTTGCCTGAACTATTAAAACAACTAATGGATGAGCATAGACACGTACATGGCGCTATTTCCCGGCTATTTCACATTGGAAGGCCGTTTCCAGCAGCCGTTGTGTTATTATCGGGGATCCCCGATAATAATTATTCTAGTACAAAATTCCTTCGTTTGTGACACATAGACATTTTCGAGCTTAACCATTCACAGGTATAGTTTACTAGCCAGTTACCAATGCAATCGTGTAAAAATCTCCAAATTTTTGAAAAATTTAATATTGCTTATAGTGCTAATATTGCTTTAAAGGTAGCATCTGACCTCGAACCATACGTTTATTAAACAATTTGTTATTCTTAATACTTTCATTACTAATGTCCGTATTTCATACTGGCCCATTATTGTGGGCACAGCTGAAGATATGAGGGTTTTAGCTCGCCATCGCACGCCACAAATGGTAGCGTCTTCTAAACTGGTGTGTGTACCAGAGTCGCCGATAATAATTATGGGGCACATGCAGCCACAACATG